>CAJQUW010005915.1:0-90378 GCA_907163375.1 Prostheceraeus crozeri | reverse complement strand
AAAATACCATATTTGTTGAAGCGATTTCATTATGCCTTGTGAGAGCCTTTTCTGTGTAACTCACTCAAGTCATGTTGAAATGACCTCTAGATTTCATCATATTTAGTGTCTTGTTCAGTTTTGTGTACAGCGTCTTGTAACTTCGAGCATAATTCTACAATATCTGACTACCTGCCCGGCGCGAAAACATGAAGGGTCATCTGTAATGGGATTATGCTCTCCGGAAGTCAGTTGCACCACAGAGGAGAGAAGTCATCTACCTGTCTGTGATATACTGAAGTTCTCAAGTTGTTCTGTGAGATTTGTATTTTCACATCAAGGGTAAACTACCGCTTTATTGTTATCACCATTTCTCACCGCCAACAAGTCAGGTCGATAAATTCTTTGAATAAACAATTAAAGTGGTTATAATTGACAACACATATGAAATCGTCTGTGTATCGTTGATGTAGGTGATAACAAGCGTGCTAAATGATATTTCTCAGTTTTTATCAAATTTTGCATAAAAACATATTCGCAGTGTAAGAGGAATAGGTCAGCTATGAGTGGACTAGAATTTCCTCCCATTGGAATGCCTTTTCTGCCTGAAAACTGAATTACCGAATGAGGCGTAGGTCTGTGATAATAGGAAATGTATGGATGGCTTCTTTTAACTTCTGTTTATCAAAACAGTGATAACCATTATATTTTAATTATTATTTTTTTTCATTGAGCAAAAGGACTTATCATATCCAATGCAAATAAATTTTCTATTTCAGGAATTAAACACCAAATCCATAATAGCGAATATGTGATCTTCAATCAATTTTTGATCAAGATTCGTATATAAGGTTGAAAAATCGAAAACTTGCAATGAATGAACTTGTGTCGAATTTAATCTGTGTAGAAAAGAAATTCTTGTGTGGACTTTATACTCCAGAAGCAATCGAAACCGCTGTTTCTCTTAATTGCCATACAATATCTCTGAAAATTGTCACGCAAAATACTTAAGGCTGAATTTACTTTGATTGGAAAGCTTTTTCGATGTGCATTGTCCGTGCTCCTGCTATGAATCTAAATTTGCATGGAGTTTTGTGAAATTTTGGAATCCAATATAATTTTGGTAATTTTCTGTCTTTTTTACAGACAGATAGTTTAAACTCGCTTTTCATATTTGTTGTCATAATTGTTTGTGTGGTGCTCAATTACATTCTGCGCTAAAATTTGCTCTGGACCATAGGTATCATTACCCGATATGTTCGACGTGGAAATATCAATTCCCAACTCGCCTTAGAGTATTTGGAGATATAACTTTTTGCAAATGAAGGCATAATTATTAGATGCTCTATCAACTGGCGTAATTATGACGTCATTCTGCAATTCTTTCTGATTTTTAATGTATTATGTATTTTAACCACCCATTTTGACATTAATCTTGTGTCGATTACTGTGTGCGCGAAATCTATTCGAGGATTTCTTGGCAAGATATATTCGATCTTTAATCAGTGCCATGATTATTGATTTCCACGCTGAGAATAATTTAGCCTCAAGCTTCTCTTTCTTACTTATTTTTGTAATATGCTCATCTAATGAATTACTAATTTGAGTTTGTTATTTATTAAGGCTCTCCAACTAAGGCTTTTGGGGATTCTGTGTTTGGTACCAAAACTGAAGAGTTGACGTAAGTCTTCATCATCCACAATATCCAGATCACCCGTTATTACGTGACCATAATGTGGGTAAACAAAAGATTGCCTCCCCCCCTTGCTACATGAGCATGGATTGTACGTGATGTGCATCACATCCTGAAACTTTAGGTTATTCAAAAAACGCCCATAATTGCAAAACTTCAATGCGGTGGGTTTATCTAATTTATAGAATATTTTCGGTGGATAACGTTCTTGAATTGTGCTTGGAATTAACTTGCACACACTGTGATCGCAGAATATAGACATGAGACTGAGTGAATCTATTGTCTGAGATTCGAACTGGATGATTATGGTTGTTCGTTCATTTACATTTTTGCTCTCCGAGTCTAGGTTAAGTTTATTTTGAATGTATTACAAATGATTTATTACAATTTATTTTTATTTATTTTTATTTTTTATTTTTATTTTATTTTTTATTACAATTTATTTTGAATGTATTAATTAGTACAAATGTCATCATGTTTGCTTCATCCCTCGTCCTGCCTAGAATGGCTCTTAGCATAGTTTTAGGGAGAGATTTTAGATTATGATAAAACTTTGACATCCTACGCGTCTCAAAATAATCTTGCAATTCTTGATAGGTATTGTCAAGTTCCTTAATACTTGAGCTTTTCCTACCCGATTTTCTTATTCCATGACTCCTTTTTCGTCTGCTAATCGGATAACTAAAAAATTAATCATTGGATATGGACTGCTGAGATACACATCCACCTCCCAAAACTCTATCATTCAAACCCAAGGGGTATACGGTATTGAGCATCTTGATATGCTTGTCTTCCTTGCGGTTGAGCTCTCTGTTTATCTCTTCCGGTGATATGTACATGTATATATTGTCATCAACATGATCAATAATTTGCAATTCAACATCAGTCCAAGAATGATGATCTTGCTTAAAAGTGATTGCTAAGATATGTGTTTAAGTGACCCTTTTGATACTGAATGACGATGACCATTTAATCTGCACTGTAAATCGCTCAATACCAATCACATACGAAGAATGCATACCTTTGGTATATTTCTGTATTCTCCTGGTATATATTTGTATGCTTTTCGTATGTTATTTCAAATGTGGCATGCTTTACATACTAAAGCGATACCAGCACAATGTTAATGTAACCATAATCATGTTTACAAAATCTTGATTTAAGGCCTTCTGTCAATAAAGATCACACTAATGTTACTACTGTTTTTTAAGTAGTGAGATAATGACATTCAAGACTCATACTTTCAATACTAAATTCGATTTTAATACACGTAAGTCTAAGACATTTCATAAATAATCAATCTATAAAGTATTCAACCATCAACAATTATGCATTATGTAATTTTCGAAATTAAGCATATTATCAATCCGAAATAAAAACACATTATAATTCATGAACGCAAAAAATAGTTATGTTTGAGATATATAAGTCAACATGATTACACGAAAGATATCGATTGAATGAATTGATGGTTATGATATTTATAAATTTGGCTCATAAAGTAGATCTAACCAACGTCCTATTTATGTTGCTAGACAAGTACCGACGAAGAATATTGCGTGGAGGAGCATTAAATTCACAATAATCTAGTTCACACATAATCTAATTCACAATATCCAGTTAAATATCTCTCTCTCAAACAAAAAATATTCGCGACAGGTATTGCTGAAAAAAGTTATTTAACAGTAGTATGTAATACGGTACACAAATTTTTCTGCTATGTGACTTAAAGCTGCACATACCAAATACATAACAAAGGCATACGAATGAGGATAAATTGCATCGGGTCTCGTATATAAAACATACTAACAACTCGTATTTCAGTGTAAAACAGCCAATCACAGATAGAATAGTTCGTTATGCTGTATACCAATCACATCCGAAAGTAAGTGAGATGTGGTATGAAAAACATACTAGATCTCTGTAAGCATACGAGAATCTCGTATCAGATGTTAGTTTCAAATTGTATGTGATTTTGGTATATGTTTTTATTTAATTTTCGTAATGTTTAATATAATTTGACACTATATCACATGTGTCATTTAGTGATTAAATTGAAATGTTCCAGCGACTATTCATTATGAGAAATTATTGTCGGTGAAGAAGGCTTTCAATGTGTTTATTCGACAAAAGCGCTAGGTTTCTTAATCGTATGAAGATCATCCTATAATTAGAATTTTTTCTATTGAATTCTTGAGATATTCTTACAACCAGTGCACCGCCCACTTTCAATTATGACTTTGTGGACCAATTTTTTATTCGAATTTTGAAAAATAGTTGTTAATGACTGCTGCAAATCGACACAACATACCAACCCAGGGAATAGTAGCTATACCACATGAAACAATGTCACCATCTCACTTAATATTATCTTCATAAAAATCCTGCATTAATTTGCTGCCAACAACTTCCACAACCAACTTGGCAAATAGTTTGACTATGATACAATGTTTTAGATCGAATCTAATCTACAAACCATAGATTTTTCCATGTGCCATCATTGTACATAGGCAAGATATTAAACTTCCATTCTAGTGTACTATTGTCTACTTCTATGAGAGAGAGAGAGTAGAGAGAGAAGATTAGACAGCTCTCCCTCGTGCCACTCGCGCTATGGTCCGCTACTATAGTCAGGAAAAACGCAGATGCGAGGAGACCCGGGTTTCGAGGTCTTTCTCAATCCTCGAGGGTAAATTTTAATGAAATGAAATGATGAAAGGGTTATGGTACAGAATGAGCGAGATACATGAAATGTGATCAGAAGACTATTATTTACAATTATGGATTGAAGGGTTCAGTGTACAGGCTTATGCTGAATGACAAATGGATCGATGAATTGATTGACATGGATTAACAGATTGAGTGATGAAGCTAAGTGGCAACCTTAGTTAGGCTATGTGACAATAGTTGTTTGAGATTTCTATGTTTAGTAAAGACTCTAGTAGTTTTAGTAATTCCTGAACAAATGCCATGAATTGTATCAGCAACGCGATCGAACAATGACTAAGTGGTAGGATCAATTTAGTTTCATTTGATGTATTAACATTTAACGCGATATTCAAGCATTGTTAACAGTGTCTAATCTATTGATCCAGACATTTTCTCTGTGAAGTCTTTTAATTTGTTTTTGCAAATTTCTAGACCGCAGAAATGGAAATTATCAATTGAACAGGGTGGAATGTTAAAATGTTCAGCTGGACTTGAGTAAGTAATATTTTTGTTGCGAATGGCTGAAATATGATCAAGGATCCTACGCATCAAAGGTCTGGAAGTCTGCCCAACATACCGAATATTGCAATTTGAACAACTTATTAAATAAATTACACCAGATGTTTTGCAATCTAAATTGTGGACTATAGGATACATGATATTAGTATTTGAATTAACTGTATCGACGTTGCTTGAAAACTGGCAAACTTTGCATGTTGCAGTAGAACAGGGCTTGAAACCTGGATTCCAACTAATACTTCTATGAGAGAAAGAGAGAGAGAGAGAGAGAGAGAGAGAGAGAGAGAGAGAGAGAGAGAGAGAGAGAGAGAGAGAGAGAGAGAGAGAGAGAGAGAGAGAGAGAGAGAGAGAGAGAGAGCAAGAGAGATAGAGATGCGAATAAATCTATTAATAAACTGACAGAAGAAAGAAATTCAATGTGCGAATAAAGTGATTGTTGATGAAAGAAAAAACGACGATAAAAGTCAGGTCGATAAATTCTTTGAATAAACGAATTAAAGTGGTTATAATTGACAACACATATATCGTCTGTGTATCTTGATGTAGGTGATAACAAGCGTGCTAAATGATATTTCTCAGTTTTTATCAAATTTTGCATAAAAACATATTCGCAGTGTAAGAGGAATAGGTCAGCTATGAGTGGACTAGAATTTCCTCCCATTGGAATGCCTTTTCTGCCTGAAAACTGAATTACCGAATGTGGCGTAGGTCTGTGATAATAGGAAATGTATGGATGGCTTCTTTTAACTTCTGTTTATCAAAACAGTGATAACCATTATATTTTTTTTCATTGAGCAAAAGGACTTATCATATCCAATGCAAATAAATTTTCTATTTCAGGAATTAAACACCAAATCCATAATAGCGAATATGTGATCTTCAATCAATTTTTGATCAAGATTCGTATATAAGGTTGAAAAATCGAAAACTTGCAATGAATGAACTTGTGTCGAATTTAATCTGTGTAGAAATTCTTGTGTGGACTTTATACTCCAGAAGCAATCGAAACCGCTGTTTCTCTTAATTGCCATACAATATCTCTGAAAATTGTCACGCAAAATACTTAAGGCTGAATTTACTTGATGGAAAGCTTTTTCGATGTGCATTGTCGTGCTCCTGCTATGAATCTAAATTTGCATGGAGTTTTGTGAAATTTTGGAATCCAATATAATTTTGGTAATTTTCTGTCTTTTTTACAGACAGATAGTTTAAACTCGCTTTTCATAATTGTTGTCATAATTGTTGTGTGTTGCTCAATTACATTCTGCGCTAAAATTTGCTCTGGACCATAGGTATCATTACCGATATGTTCGACGTGGAAATATCAATTCCCAACTCGCCTTAGAGTATTTGGAGATATAACTTTTTGCAAATGAAGGCATAATTATTAGATGCTTTATCAACTGGCGTAATTATGACGTCATTCTGCAATTCTTTCTGATTTTTACCCATTTTGACATTAATCTTGTGTCGATTACTGTGTGCGCGAAATCTATTCGAGGATTTCTTGGCAAGATATATTCGATCTTTAATCAGTGCCATGATTATTGATTTCCACGCTGAGAATAATGTAGCCTCAAGCTTCTCTTTCTTACTTATTTTTGTAATATGCTCATCTAATGAATTACTAATTTGAGTTGTTATGGCACTCCAACTAAGGCTTTTGGGGATTCTGTGTTTGGTACCAAAACTGAAGAGTTGACGTAAGTCTTCATCATCCACAATATCCAGATCACCCGTTATTACGTGACCATAATGTGGGTAAACAAAAGATTGCCTCTTGCTACATGAGCATGGATTGTACGTGATGTGCATCACATCCTGAAACTTTAGGTTATTCAAAAAACGCCCATAATTGCAAAACTTCAATGCGGTGGGTTTATCTAATTTATAGAATATTTTCGGTGGATAACGTTCTTGAATTGTGCTTGGAATTAACTTGCACACACTGTGATCGCAGAATATAGACATGAGACTGAGTGAATCTATTGTCTGAGATTCGAACTGGATGATTATGGTTGTTCGTTCATTTACATTTTTGCTCTCCGAGTCTAGGTTAAGTTTATTTTGAATGTATTACAAATGATTTATTACAATTTATTTTTATTTATTTTTATTTTTTATTTTTATTTATTTTTTATTACAATTTATTTTGAATGTATTAGTACAAATGTCATCATGTTTGCTTCATCCCTCGTCTTGCCTAGAATGGCTCTTAGCATAGTTTTAGGGAGAGATTTTAGATTATGATAAAACTTTGACATCCTACGCGTCTCAAAATAATCTTGCAATTCTTGATAGGTATTGTCAAGTTCCTTAATACTTGAGCTTTTCCTACCCGATTTTCTTATTCCATGACTCCTTTTTCGTCTGCTAATCGGATAACTAAAAAATTAATCATTGGATATGGACTGCTGAGATACACATCCACCTCCCAAAACTCTATCATTCAAACCCAAGGGGTATACGGTATTGAGCATCTTGATATGCTTGTCTTCCTTGCGGTTGAGCTCTCTGTTTATCTCTTCCGGTGATATGTACATGTATATATTGTCATCAACATGATCAATAATTTGCAAATTCAACATCAGTCCAAGAATGATGATCTTGCTTAAAGTGATTGCTAAGATATGTGTTTAAGTGACCCTTTGATACTGAATGACGATGATCATTTAATCTGCACTGTAAATCGCTCAATACCAATCACATACGAAGAATGCATACCTTTGGTATATTTCTGTATTCTCCTGGTATATATTTGTATGCTTTTCGTATGTTATTTCAAATGTGGCATGCTTTACATACTAAAGCGATACCAGCACAATGTTAAAAGTAACCATAAATCATGTTTACAAAATCTTGATTTAAGGCCTTCTGTCAATAAAGATCACACTAATGTTACTACTGTTTTTTAAGTAGTGAGATAATGACATTCAAGACTCATACTTTCAATACTGAATTCGATTTTAATACACGTAAGTCTAAGACATTTCATAAATAATCAATAAGTATTCAACCATCAACAATTATGCATTATGTAATTTCGAAATTAAGCATATTATCAATCCGAAATAAAAACACATTATAATTCATGAACGCAAAAATAGTTATGTTTGAGATATATAAGTCAACATGATTACACGAAAGATATCGATTGAATGAATTGATGGTTATGATATTTATAAATTTGGCTCATAAAGTAGATCTAACCAACGTCCTATTTATGTTGCTAGACAAGTACCGACGAAGAATATTGCGTGGAGCATTAAATTCACAATAATCTAGTTCACACATAATCTAATTCACAATATCCAGTTAAATATCTCTCTCTCAAACAAAAAATATTCGCGACAGGTATTGCTGAAAAAAGTTATTTAACAGTAGTATGTAATACGGTACACAAATTTTTTTGCTATGTGACTTAAAGCTGCACATACCAAATACATAACAAAGGCATACGAATGAGGATAAATTTGCATCGGGTCTCGTATATAAAACATACTAACAACTCGTATTTCAGTGTAAAACAGCCAATCACAGATAGAATATTTAGACAAGTAACCTGGCAATTTATAAATTTATCAAATCTCAACAGATGTAACTCTCTTAACAGATGTAACCACCCACGACTGATGAGGCCCAACAGGCCGAAACATGTCTCGTGGTGGTTACATCTGTTGAGATTTGAAAAATTGAAAAAAACAGATAGAATAGTTCGTTATGCTGTATACCAATCACATCCGAAAGTAAGTGAGATGTGGTATGAAAAACATACTAGATCTCTGTAAGCATACGAGAATCTCGTATCAGATGTTAGTTTCAAATTGTATGTGATTTTGGTATATGTTTTTATATAATTTTCGTAATGTTTAATATAATTTGACACTATATCACATGTGTCATTTAGTGATTAATTGAAAAGTTCCAGCGACTATTCACTTATGAGAAATTATTGTCGGTGAAGAAGCTTTCAATGTGTTTATTCGACAAAAGCGCTAGGTTTCTTAATCGTATGAAGATCATCCTATAATTAGAATTTTTTCTATTGAATTCTTGAGATATTCTTACAACCAGTGCACCGCCCACTTTCAATTATGACTTTGTGGACCAATTTTTTATTCGAATTTTGAAAAATAGTTGTTAATGACTGCTGCAAATCGACACAACATACCAACCCAGGGAATAGTAGGCTATATCACATGAAACAATGTCACCATCTCACTTAATATTATCTTCATAAAAATCCTGCATTAATTTGCTGCCAACAACTTCCACAACCAACTTGGCAAATAGTTTGACTATGATACAATGTTTTAGATCGAATCTAATCTACAAACCATAGATTTTTCCATGTGCCATCATTGTACATAGGCAAGATATTAAACTTCCATTCTAGTATACTATTGTCTACTTCTATGAGAGAGAGAGAGTAGAGAGAGAAAGAGGGAGAGAAGATTAGACAGCTCTCCCTCGTGCCACTTGCGCTATGGTCCGCTACTATAGTCAGGAAAAACGCAGATGCGAGGAGACCCGGGTTTCGAGGTCTTTCTCAATCCTCGAGGGTAAATTTTAATGAAATGAAATGATGAAAGGGTTATGGGTACAGAATGAGCGGAGATACATGAAATGTGATCAGAAGACTATTATTTACAATTATGGATTGAAGGGTTCAGTGTACAGGCTTATGCTGAATGACAAATGGATCGATGAATTGATTGACATGGATTAACAGATTGAGTGATGAAGCTAAGTGGCAACCTTAGTTAGGCCTATGTGACAATAGTTGTTTGAGATTTCTATGTTTAGTAAAGACTCTAGTAGTTTTAGTAATTCCTGAACAAATGCCATGAATTGTATCAGCAACGCGATCGGAACAATGACTAAGTGGTAGGATCAATTTAGTTTCATTTGATGTATTAACATTTAACGCGATATTCAAGCCATTGTTAACAGTGTCTAATCTATTGATCCAGACATTTTCTCTGTGAAGTCTTTTAATTTCGTTTTTGCAAATTTCTAGACCGCAGAAATGGAAATTATCAATTGAACAGGGTGGAATGTTAAAATGCTCAGCTGGGCTTGAGTAAGTAATATTTTTGTTGCGAATGGCTGAAATATGATCAAGGATCCTACGCATCAAAGGTCTGGAAGTCTGCCCAACATACCGAATATTGCAATTTGAACAACTTATTAAATAAATTACACCAGATGTTTTGCAATCTAAATTGTGGACTATAGGATACATGATATTAGTATTTGAATTAACTGTATCGACGTTGCTTGAAAACTGGCAAACTTTGCATGTTGCAGTAGAACAGGGCTTGAAACCTGGATTCCAACTAATACTTCTATGAGAGAGAGAGAGAGAGAGAGAGAGAGCAAGAGAGATAGAGATGCGAATAAATCTATTAATAAACTGACAGAAGAAAGAAATTCAATGTGCGAATAAAGTGATTGTTGATGAAAGAAAAAACGACGATAAAAATGATATCATGAAAAATGATTAATGGTCCATATTAAAAAAGGAGATTAAAAATTCCGTGATAAGAACGAAATGTGGTCGGGTCGAAAGATAACGAGCAGACATTAAAGGAAACTCTTTCAATTTTCAAAAGAAAGTGGATTTATTGTCAAGTGTCAAAAATTTGCATAAATTAGAAACGATGAGAAATTGAAACAACAACAACTACCAGCAACAACACATACGACATCTTCAGTAGCTGTTAGAAGAAATCCGGGCTCTTGTGGTGTAACTTGACTACAGAAGTAACAACTACAACTGCCTACCAGCGAACAACAACACATGCGGCAAAACATCAGCGAGCGCGATTGAAGATTGACGCAAAAGTGACACTGATATTCATGATATTTATGATATTATTTTGTATAAGTGAGTCCGATCGAATTGAAGTGAATTCAACATTAAGAAGTGAACTCCAAGTTTAAAGTTTTTCTTTTATCGTTGAGTATCGTATTTGTATAACTATAGTCTTGAAAATTAATATTGTCAATTGTTGTGATTGGAAGTTGAATAATATTTCGTGTCATTGCCATTTTAGTTGAATCATTAATTATTAGAATAATTTGTTGACACTGTCTATGTTGTGATTTGAACTGACAGGCTGCTCTTTAATGCAGGGTTAATTTTCCTCTTTCCAAACCGATTGTTTTTCGTGTGTACAACAATTAAGTTAATCTCCAGTTTTTGTGCCTATCCAATCAATCACTAAATTCAACAATTGTTTTATTTTGATTAATTATCTTGCTTGATAAATAACTAAATAACAGATTGAACAAAGATGATTGTCTTTTCATTGTTTGCTTAATTGCTGAATTAACATTTCCGGGGCTGTAGGCCCATCAAAGTCACAATTAGCACCCTTTATTCAACAATAGAATAAAACTAGCCCTGTCGATCTATCTCTCTCTCTTATCTCTGCGTGCAGTTAACACAACGGCCGAATACTGTGATTTCAATTTTTGTACAAATAGAGTTATCACAGGTCGATCGAAAAAGTGGAATTGAGGTTTATCAAGGTCAATTCCAATTCCAATTCCAGTAGATTTAAATATCGTCAATTCCAATTCCAATTCCGACGAAAAATGGAATTAATTCCAATTCCGACTTTTCCAACTCTGGTTTGAAAGGGTTTTTTGCACTGAGAATGAAAGGGATTTCTATGGGATATCATATGGGATTCATAAGGGATTTTAAGGGGATCCCGTAGGAATCCCATAGAAAATCATATGGGATTCGTAGGGTAACCCCATAGAAATCCCCTTTCAGTACCATTAAAAAGGGTCCAAAAATACCATAGAAAATTTTGTATGGGAATCCCATACAATAGAGTCACTCGGGATAGTCAATAGAAACAGTAATTCAGATATCAGATATCTATGATTTTGAATGTTGATCGATTGTGTTCTACACTAGTTGTATAAAATTGTTCATTCATTCATTCAGCACAAAACAATTGGAGTAAAACTGATAATCCTTTAACTCATTACATTACTTTAGACGCTTCAAAACTCATAAATAGTAATGAAATTTCATAACATAGAGATGGGAATATATGCCACTGCTATTTACGCTTCAGAAGTCATGAAAAATGACGAAATGTCTAATAATTACTGTTGTCCATAAAACTTTAGGTCTCCATCATAATACGTAACTAGCAAACTTAGCTATTCGATATTCGCTTTCGTGGTAAAAATGAAATGAAATCGGGTAGCGACTTTATGAACAAACACCCTGTATATCTCTGGGCTTATCAATCACTCCACTATAGAGTCCTTGAAGCGGACATTACCTTAGCGAAATCACAGCGTTGTTTATCAAAACTATTTGGCAAGTGTTTCAGACACAGAATCAGAAATTGTTTAAGCGTGTTACTTTTGTAGAAATGTAAGCTGATTTAAAACGATGGCACAGTAGGATGACTTTCAGAGATAGTAAAAATAGTCGTGCGTCGCATGTGGATTGCTGTGAATTCCTTAGAGATGCTGCGATCGCTACAGATTCGAAGAATTCAGATAAATGCGCAAAATTTTCTCGATAATGTTGGTCCTTCCGATCAGTATTAAAAAAGTTAGCAGGCGTACGAAAAACTTTCAGAATTTCTTCTGGAGAGCTTGACATCGCCTGTGTCTCTTTGCTGTTAAAGAGACACATACTCGTCATGTCAACCCGATGGTCCATTTCGATTGCGTGTTTTGCCACTTCAGAATGGTCCACGTCAAGATGTTTCCTGCTCTTTGATGTTCTTTCTTCCTCTTCTCCAGTCTCTCCTCATGGGGTTGACATGGCGAGTATGTGTCTCATTGACAAAGAGCCGTTTTGGCGAAGGAGGGTAATCAAAGAGGCTATGTGGTCCAAGCACTTCAGATCGGGGAACAAGACAAAGCATGACCTTGGAGGACTGTGGAACGAATTTCTATGACTTTACTTTTTCTTTCTACGTTGGTTCGTGACTTTGTAGATAATTTCCTGATTTTAACTTCTACTTACCAGTATTTTGCAGTAGTGACGTTCATAGGAATAATTGGATTTGATCATCTGATGACTGTCTAATGTACATGCACTTGATCTCTATTCGTTGATGTAACTTGGTCTGCAGTCAGACCACTCTCTCTGAAGATGATGGGCTGTGCGCACTGAAAGGGCTTAGAGAATTTGGTGTTTTCTCTTCTGACCGAAACAGCAATCGGTGATGGGGTCATCCTCAAACCTAACTAATTATGCTTCTGACCCTTTGTTTCATTCAATTGTAGGGTCTGGAATGTGATTTTCGTTCCGTCGTAGGAATCTTCTCTACGCCCCTTAATTGTTTCAGCTTTTCAACTTTTTTGTCTTAAGTCAATTTTCAAATGGCAAGAATGTTGGAGGAAGGAGTTAAAGAATCGTTGCTGCATTTTTACTACGAACTGTGTGGAAAAGAACTTGATTTTAAATTAACTGACGGTTTGTTTACCTACATTTTCCTGGTGATTATTGGTACTGTTGAAACAGATGCTCAGACACATTTTGTAACTACAAGAAATTAGTTGGCAATCATGAATTTGCAGCTGGTTGAAATGCAGAGCCTTTTAAACGCCTTTTTGTTCTTCCCTAAGAAACAGCTGAATATTAAAAGCCATTCTGTTCTACAAATTAGAAAATGAGTGATAACGGAGGATGTTTCATGAAATCCAACTTTGATGTTGATTGACACCTAATCAGCTGAAATAGCTTTCGTCTATTCTGGTCTCACTAATTCAAACGAAGCGAAATGTTTTTGTAAAGCCTTTTATTGGCAGAGAGAAACACAAATCATATTGCCGGCAAATCATAGGGACAAAGGAGGCAGAAAAAGTGCTAAGAATGGGTAGTATAGACACCAAGGGAAGAGGGTCAAGTTATTGCCTCACTGAAGCACGACACCTTGAAATTCCCCAGCAAATATCTGTGGCACCTGGAGGAGAATCGAAGGGCCGTTGGGGAGCGAAGTTGGCTAAGTGAACGCCTGCACCGCATCCGGATCTCATTGGTTGCAGGCCTACACCGCAAGGGGAATGAAAAAGACCCGACTGTCAAAACCTGGTTTCTCCGAGTAGCGTCTATGAGGTGCGCATCTCGGCATGCGGGCGTTGTGATATTCTTTTTCTCCCAATCCCAATTTCTGACCGGAAAGAGTGTTTCAGTAAATCACTATTCCACCCCCCCCTTGGAAAAAGAGATTAAAACATATTCTTCTATGTAGATAACATAATTCTAGATAGATATATGTCTTCTCTTGGCATCCTGGAGATTGTCCTGCATAGAGATTCGCTCATGTTCTCGACAAGCGACAAACTTGTTCTCCAAACTTGACGCTGTGGCTGTCACAACCACAGTTGATTATAGGTCTAAGAAACGTCCTATTTATGAATTTTATTGTAAAAGGTGCGCTGCTAATAATTGTTAATGCAATCGAACTGAAATAATTATCACCAATATTGCATACAAGTATAATTAATGATGAAAAATACCATAGTGAATAATAAATAGTCAATATATAACTATATTACCTATCACATTAAGGCACAATTCACTTGACAGCAGTTGTGTCAAAAGTGTGAGTCTAAAACCAAGATTTTGAGTCGCCAGCAGGTCGCATTTCAATGGATTGTCTCATAGAATATGAATCAACTGTATTGGAAAATGATTGGTGATCTCAATGATCTCATGCAATTTCAGCATGTCGAACTTAACACGAGTCTAAATGACATTTGCATTTTTGTGATAACTCAATACGTTTTGAAAAATTACTGTGAAATATTATTTTCCATTTCTTGTCTTTACAATTCAGCATATACTGATAATATGTTTCAGTGTGAAGCCTCTCTGTACCGAACACTCTAGGAAGTGACTGCAGAATTGAAGACATCACTATTCGTCAAATAAAATTCAAAGCAGAAATACTCAACTCATTCTTCCAGTCAACACTGTCTTTCTGTGTATCCCGACACCTTGCTTAGTTGATGACATTGTACAATGTACGCATAGATGCACGCAGAGAGAGAGAGAGAGAGAGAGAGTCGTCATTGCTCAAATATTCAATACATGGATTTTTTTGGCACTGACACAACAGGGGCGATATTGACACAAGTGAGCGTCTTTGGGCATTGCACTTTTCAATAAACGCTGATCTTTCTTAATAAAAATTATTTCCTAACATATAAATGGAGATAGTTCCGTTTGATTGCTGCAAAAAAAGACAATGGAGGTAAATTGGGGTAAGACGCCCCTACGGGGTGAATCACCACCATCGATTTCTTTGAAGCAGAAAATGTTGCAGGATATTTTACCCCTCTCGGGGTAATATTCATAGAAAAGGGATTGGAATCCAAAAATCACTGAATTTTCATAATTAGTTCAGAAAACATACTGTTTGTTTATTTTTGATATTTTTGATGTAATTTTTTAAAGTTGAATGAAGTAGTATGAAGCAATGAGTCATCATTTTGATATCTTTAATGCTGGAAATTTAAGTTTACGCATAACTAAATGTGATCTAAACATTCGTTTGATTCAGTTTATAGCTTTCATTTGAAAACAGATTGAGGAAAAGAAGATGCAGCTGAAGGTAAGACCTGAAGGTGAAGGTGGCCCCCTATGTCCCCAGGGGCAAATACCCCCATATTAAGTTTTTACGACTTGGTTGTCAACGTCATTGACTCATATCTCTTGACTTTACTGACATTGATATCAAGTCAAATTCACGATTATTTCTTCGTCGTCCATGACCTGATTACCACTGTGTATAATCAGTGCAGTTGTTTTGTGTGCGCGCAAGCTAGATGCAATCCCTGTATCATACGCGTAGAGGTCAGCTATGAAAACTAGAACCACAGCGTCCAAGGAAGCGGAGAGCAGAAAGGGCCGAAAACCGCACGTCATCTCCACATAAGCAGTACCTAGATGCCAAAAAAAAGCAGTTCTATATCGTCTGCCACTGAGTCTTTGCAAAATGAAGAAGGCCAATTTAGTCCCAAGAGACGATTCAGAATGCGTATGCATTGTATGCAACGAAATGCATTCAAATAGCCGACCACGCGAAAGTGGATGCAGTGAATACAGTACAATGCAGTCACTGGGCGCATGAGAAATGTACTACCGACAATATGCCAAGTTAAATTTGTGAAATATGCGAATAGTGATGGTGTTTCGGCATAATATTTTTTCTATAGGATCCCGTTTGTAATAGAATAAATGACTGGAAAATAGGTTGTTTTGGTTTTACTAGATGATCATATCACATTGGTCTAATACACTAAGTGACATGCCACGCTCAATCACGCGTAATTGCACATGACCCCAAACATCAGTGGCTATGCTGGATATTGCTGCAATATCTCTTGTATAAGTTAGTATAGTTGGCAGTCCTGATACATAGACTTTGCGTCTCATGTGTCTGCATGTATCAGAGGCTAAACAATGTGATAGGACAGCAATTTTATGCTCAGGAAAGACAAAACATGTTTAGCGGCTCATCCGTGGTTCAAGCGGCAACGCACACAACCGTAGACGACGCGCAAGCTATAAACACTCGCCCGCGCGTATTCATAAACATTCCCCATGTTTTAACAGCATCAGATCAAGTGATTTCTGACTCTTAGTGCAGCGTGTATGTACGCGGGTAGAAGAATAGAATGTCCTTAACCGCAGATGTTTGGGGTGTTCCGTAATTACGCGTAAATTACACGTGGCATTTCACCTAGTGTATACAAGCTGTCCTGCATATATTTGATCATTCTAAAAGTTAGGAGTGGGTTCCCCGCGCGGTGGGGTCGTCTTACCCCCTTGTAAGACGCCCCTTTTTGGTACTTTTTGAAAGACGAGAAGTATAGGATCTTCTCTTAATATCTAGCTATAGTCCCTTTCCATGTAACTAGTACATATCCTGTAATAATTTATAAATGCAAGATTTGGCAGAAAGAAGCACAGTACTTCCGAACATTCGAATCTCGCTTAGTGGGGCGTCTTACCGCACTCTACCCTAGCAATGATGATAATTAGTCGTCAATCTGTGATTTAGCAAATGTGGAATTTCATTATAAATTCTTATGAAAATCGATGCCTTTCTTCATCATACTTCCTGTAATCTGTTTATGAAAACACATCATGGACGTGAATGATTAATGAGCAGAAAGTCAGACGGCAATTCTCCAACAATAGTCAAATTCCCACGTCCATTATGAATCAATAACAGCAGCCAAATGCAAAACTGTTCAACTTGAATAAATTTCTGATGCACTTCCAGTGGCGCAGTATAGATGAACAAATGATCTCACTACACTTCCATGGCAGAGGAAGAAAATTATTGAAGTTTTAGTCAACGAGGAATACATCGTTAGATTTTACATCCGCATAGCGGGAGTCTTTGACACGGAGTTGATGATCTATCTTTCATCAGCGTATTGAGTGGAATGAATGTTCATTTCCTTTATATTAATCAATAAATGATTGAAACATAACCATTACTTTCATATACCGACTGAGAAACATTTTCACATTATTCATGGTTTTAATCTCAGCAATTACAAGTAAGTGGCATTTCATCTGAAAGTCTGAAACTTCGTTTCATCATAGCCTCAATAAAAAGAGAAAGTTTCCACAGTCTTAAATAACTTTTGAAGAATTTTAATCATAGGAATCAGCATGCATCAACATGTGGTGTCGCACAATAGAAGCCTGTGTTCGCCCGGGATTTTGTGCAGTTGTTATTCAAAAATGTTGCTATAAAGAGCAAATCTGAATGAGTTGATTGGATATTCGTAGATTTAGTCAGCTGATCATCTGTCATTGTTATAGAAAGCCTTGATGCTGATCCGTCCGTATTTGAGGACTTTGCAATGAGGGTTTGCCTACTCAAGTCAAAGGTAAGGCATAAGGGTGTTCCAATAACATTGGAAAATAGGCCGAAGAAGCGTTCAATTTATACACTTTCTTGTGGGAGGAAAGCCACTAAAAATGCTGATACAATCGAACTAAAACAATTATCGGCAATATATCGCTGGAATAATAAATGATGAAAAATAACATAATAAATAGTACAAGTAATGGCAGTGGTCGGGATGACCATATCCAAGAAATTTTCAAAACCAAAGTAAATTCTCTCCAGAAGTATTTATGCCACAAAAATTACAAATTCGATACAGTAGATAAAAGCTTCACATTTCCAACGTTTCGTGTCCTAACCGTTTCTCAATTCTCATACGATGATGAAAATCATCCCAGTAGCCATTTATAATAGAATATAATAGAATATAATGCTTACTAATTCAAATTATTAGTTAAAGTAGTCTTAATGTACGGATGATGTAATGGATGGCGTTCTCCAATCCGCAAGTGTACAAAGGCAATGCTACTGTAACCATTGGATTAATCAGTTCTTAAAAGAACTCAATGTAGCTTTCTCGTGGCAACGAATTAAAATTGATCAGCTTTGGCCCAATATCTGGTAAAAATGGAAATCTTAAGACGTGTAATACTACTCATTCTTGCTGTTAATATACTAATACCATAGATTCCAAACACTGCCGTATACACGTTCAAAACAGACGTCTAATATACTGTACCGACTACAGATGCTGATAGTGGAAATAGAATAGGACAATGGTCACCATAAGTTAAGGAAATTAAAAATGGATATTATAAAACAACAGGAAACCGATGAATAAAAATTGGAAAAGTGGAGGTAAATATATAAATACAACGATGCTACTACACCGATTACAAGTGAACTATATCTGACACTACACAAAGTGGATAATGGTAAGAGTGGATAAGTGGAAAGTGGATAATGGAGGTAAGCAATAAAACTACAATGACATTCTACTACACCGAAAGCAATGAAACTATACACACTATACCTAAGACTACACATGGAAAATACTATTTCTTCACTTGAATTTGTCATCGCCAGTTTCTTCATCCGTCTATAGTATTTCATGTAATTCCACATTTCTTCATCTTCATTTGAATTACAATACGAGTACATCGACCACTACTTCAGCTACCGATTAAGGGATATAAAACATAATACTGCAGTCCGTCAGTCATCAGCAGGTACTCGTCTAGTTGTGTTTCGACCCCTAACCTGAACACTCAAACCCAACGAGCGGGGTCCCACACATAGTGGCTGACAAAATACCGAATAGGTAATGATATGTCTTGAAAGATATGTCACAAAGATAAATCAGACATCATTCAATTGTTGCGTTTCCCACATGTAAACTGATCCTGTCATTAAATTCATCCCATCAATAAATACAGTATGCTTTTTGCGATCCGCACATGTAAACAATGTAAACACATGCCTTTTCGATTCCCACAAGTAAACAGATCCTGTTCATCCTCGAATCCCATAAAGATGTAATCGCTGTGTGATAAATATGTAATCCGCCTTTACACAAACTTCGCCTCATACATCAAGACTTAACAATGGGAGCTCTCTCATCTCCTGTAAGCCACGCTAAGCGCTCAGTATTCACTCTTCACCGCCCCCCATATGATGGCTACAAGTCCTTAATCGGTAGCTGAAGTAGTGGTCGATGTATTGTAATTCAAATGAAGAAATGTGGAAATACATGAAGTACTATAGACGGATGAAAGAGACGTACTATAGACGGATAAGTTAGTCGTTTATTCACCTATGCAGCAAGGAGTTAAGGAAAATGTGAGTCGTTTGTTGGTCGCGTGCCTCATTGAAATTCACAGAGTGAAGTGAATTGTCGAGCCGAGAAAAATACCATATTTGTGAAGCGATTCATTATGCCTTGTGAGAGCCTTTTCTGTGTAACTCATCAAGTCATGTTGAGAATGACCTCTAGATTTCATGATATTTAGTGTCTTGTTAGTTTTGTGTACAGCGTCTTGTAACTTCGAGCATATTCTACAATATCTGACTACCTGCGGCGCGAAAACATGAAGGGTCATCTGTAATGGGATTATGCTCTCCGGAAGTCAGTTGCACCACAGAGGAGAGAAGTCATCTACCTTGTGATATACTGAAGTTCTCAAGTTGTTCTGTGAGATTTGTATTTTCACATCAAGGTAAACTACCTCTTTATTGTTATCACCATTTCTCACCGCCAACAAGTCAGGTCGATAAATTCTTTGAATAAACGAATTAAAGTGGTTATAATTGACAACACATATATCGTCTGTGTATCTTGATGTAGGTGATAACAAGCGTGCTAAATGATATTTCTCAGTTTTTATCAAATTTTGCATAAAAACATATTCGCAGTGTAAGAGGAATAGGTCAGCTATGAGTGGACTAGAATTTCCTCCCATTGGAATGCCTTTTCTGCCTGAAAACTGAATTACCGAATGTGGCGTAGGTCTGTGATAATAGGAAATGTATGGATGGCTTCTTTTAACTTCTGTTTATCAAAACAGTGATAACCATTATATTTTTTTTCATTGAGCAAAAGGACTTATCATATCCAATGCAAATAAATTTTCTATTTCAGGAATTAAACACCAAATCCATAATAGCGAATATGTGATCTTCAATCAATTTTTGATCAAGATTCGTATATAAGGTTGAAAAATCGAAAACTTGCAATGAATGAACTTGTGTCGAATTTAATCTGTGTAGAAATTCTTGTGTGGACTTTATACTCCAGAAGCAATCGAAACCGCTGTTTCTCTTAATTGCCATACAATATCTCTGAAAATTGTCACGCAAAATACTTAAGGCTGAATTTACTTTGATGGAAAGCTTTTTCGATGTGCATTGTCGTGCTCCTGCTATGAATCTAAATTTGCATGGAGTTTTGTGAAATTTTGGAATCCAATATAATTTTGGTAATTTTCTGTCTTTTTTACAGACAGATAGTTTAAACTCGCTTTTCATAATTGTTGTCATAATTGTTGTGTGTTGCTCAATTACATTCTGCGCTAAAATTTGCTCTGGACCATAGGTATCATTACCCGATATGTTCGACGTGGAAATATCAATTCCCAACTCGCCTTAGAGTATTTGGAGATATAACTTTTTGCAAATGAAGGCATAATTATTAGATGCTTTATCAACTGGCGTAATTATGACGTCATTCTGCAATTCTTTCTGATTTTTACCCATTTTGACATTAATCTTGTGTCGATTACTGTGTGCGCGAAATCTATTCGAGGATTTCTTGGCAAGATATATTCGATCTTTAATCAGTGCCATGATTATTGATTTCCACGCTGAGAATAATGTAGCCTCAAGCTTCTCTTTCTTACTTATTTTTGTAATATGCTCATCTAATGAATTACTAATTTGAGTTGTTATGGCACTCCAACTAAGGCTTTTGGGGATTCTGTGTTTGGTACCAAAACTGAAGAGTTGACGTAAGTCTTCATCATCCACAATATCCAGATCACCCGTTATTACGTGACCATAATGTGGGTAAACAAAAGATTGCCTCTTGCTACATGAGCATGGATTGTACGTGATGTGCATCACATCCTGAAACTTTAGGTTATTCAAAAAACGCCCATAATTGCAAAACTTCAATGCGGTGGGTTTATCTAATTTATAGAATATTTTCGGTGGATAACGTTCTTGAATTGTGCTTGGAATTAACTTGCACACACTGTGATCGCAGAATATAGACATGAGACTGAGTGAATCTATTGTCTGAGATTCGAACTGGATGATTATGGTTGTTCGTTCATTTACATTTTTGCTCTCCGAGTCTAGGTTAAGTTTATTTTGAATGTATTACAAATGATTTATTACAATTTATTTTTATTTATTTTTATTTTTTATTTTTATTTATTTTTTATTACAATTTATTTTGAATGTATTAATTAGTACAAATGTCATCATGTTTGCTTCATCCCTCGTCTTGCCTAGAATGGCTCTTAGCATAGTTTTAGGGAGAGATTTTAGATTATGATAAAACTTTGACATCCTACGCGTCTCAAAATAATCTTGCAATTCTTGATAGGTATTGTCAAGTTCCTTAATACTTGAGCTTTTCCTACCCGATTTTCTTATTCCATGACTCCTTTTTCGTCTGCTAATCGGATAACTAAAAAATTAATCATTGGATATGGACTGCTGAGATACACATTCACCTTCCAAAACTCTATCATTCAAACCCAAGGGGTATACGGTATTGAGCATCTTGATATGCTTGTCTTCCTTGCGGTTGAGCTCTCTGTTTATCTCTTCCGGTGATATGTACATGTATATATTGTCATCAACATGATCAATAATTTGCAATTCAACATCAGTCCAAGAATGATGATCTTGCTTAAAGTGATTGCTAAGATATGTGTTTAAGTGACCCTTTGATACTGAATGACGATGATCATTTAATCTGCACTGTAAATCGCTCAATACCAATCACATACGAAGAATGCATACCTTTGGTATATTTCTGTATTCTCCTGGTATATATTTGTATGCTTTTCGTATGTTATTTCAAATGTGGCATGCTTTACATACTAAAGCGATACCAGCACAATGTTAAAAGTAACCATAAATCATGTTTACAAAATCTTGATTTAAGGCCTTCTGTCAATAAAGATCACACTAATGTTACTACTGTTTTTTAAGTAGTGAGATAATGACATTCAAGACTCATACTTTCAATACTGAATTCGATTTTAATACACGTAAGTCTAAGACATTTCATAAATAATCAATAAGTATTCAACCATCAACAATTATGCATTATGTAATTTCGAAATTAAGCATATTATCAATCCGAAATAAAAACACATTATAATTCATGAACGCAAAAATAGTTATGTTTGAGATATATAAGTCAACATGATTACACGAAAGATATCGATTGAATGAATTGATGGTTATGATATTTATAAATTTGGCTCATAAAGTAGATCTAACCAACGTCCTATTTATGTTGCTAGACAAGTACCGACGACGAATATCGCGTGGAGCATTAAATTCACAATAATCTAGTTCACACATAATCTAATTCACAATATCCAGTTAAATATCTCTCTCTCAAACAAAAAATATTCGCGACAGGTATTGCTGAAAAAAGTTATTTAACAGTAGTATGTAATACGGTACACAAATTTTTCTGCTATGTGACTTAAAGCTGCACATACCAAATACATAACAAAGGCATACGAATGAGGATAAATTTGCATCGGGTCTCGTATATAAAACATACTAACAACTCGTATTTCAGTGTAAAACAGCCAATCACAGATAGAATAGTTCGTTATGCTGTATACCAATCACATCCGAAAGTAAGTGAGATGTGGTATGAAAAACATACTAGATCTCTGTAAGCATACGAGAATCTCGTATCAGATGTTAGTTTCAAATTGTATGTGATTTTGGTATATGTTTTTATATAATTTTCGTAATGTTTAATATAATTTGACACTATATCACATGTGTCATTTAGTGATTAATTGAAAAGTTCCAGCGACTATTCACTTATGAGAAATTATTGTCGGTGAAGAAGCTTTCAATGTGTTTATTCGACAAAAGCGCTAGGTTTCTTAATCGTATGAAGATCATCCTATAATTAGAATTTTTTCTATTGAATTCTTGAGATATTCTTACAACCAGTGCACCGCCCACTTTCAATTATGACTTTGTGGACCAATTTTTTATTCGAATTTTGAAAAATAGTTGTTAATGACTGCTGCAAATCGACACAACATACCAACCCAGGGAATAGTAGGCTATACCACATGAAACAATGTCACCATCTCACTTAATATTATCTTCATAAAAATCCTGCATTAATTTGCTGCCAACAACTTCCACAACCAACTTGGCAAATAGTTTGACTATGATACAATGTTTTAGATCGAATCTAATCTACAAACCATAGATTTTTCCATGTGCCATCATTGTACATAGGCAAGATATTAAACTTCCATTCTAGTGTACTATTGTCTACTTCTATGAGAGAGAGAGAGTAGAGAGAGAAAGAGGGAGAGAAGATTAGACAGCTCTCCCTCGTGCCACTCGCGCTATGGTCCGCTACTATAGTCAGGAAAAACGCAGATGCGAGGAGACCCGGGTTTCGAGGTCTTTCTCAATCCTCGAGGGTAAATTTTAATGAAATGAAATGATGAAAGGGTTATGGGTACAGAATGAGCGGAGATACATGAAATGTGATCAGAAGACTATTATTTACAATTATGGATTGAAGGGTTCAGTGTACAGGCTTATGCTGAATGACAAATGGATCGATGAATTGATTGACATGGATTAACAGATTGAGTGATGAAGCTAAGTGGCAACCTTAGTTAGGCCTATGTGACAATAGTTGTTTGAGATTTCTATGTTTAGTAAAGACTCTAGTAGTTTTAGTAATTCCTGAACAAATGCCATGAATTGTATCAGCAACGCGATCGGAACAATGACTAAGTGGTAGGATCAATTTAGTTTCATTTGATGTATTAACATTTAACGCGATATTCAAGCCATTGTTAACAGTGTCTAATCTATTGATCCAGACATTTTCTCTGTGAAGTCTTTTAATTTCGTTTTTGCAAATTTCTAGACCGCAGAAATGGAAATTATCAATTGAACAGGGTGGAATGTTAAAATGCTCAGCTGGGCTTGAGTAAGTAATATTTTTGTTGCGAATGGCTGAAATATGATCAAGGATCCTACGCATCAAAGGTCTGGAAGTCTGCCCAACATACCGAATATTGCAATTTGAACAACTTATTAAATAAATTACACCAGATGTTTTGCAATCTAAATTGTGGACTATAGGATACATGATATTAGTATTTGAATTAACTGTATCGACGTTGCTTGAAAACTGGCAAACTTTGCATGTTGCAGTAGAACAGGGCTTGAAACCTGGATTCCAACTAATACTTCTATGAGAGAAAGAGAGAGAGAGAGAGAGAGAGAGAGAGAGAGAGAGAGAGAGCAAGAGAGATAGAGATGCGAATAAATCTATTAATAAACTGACAGAAGAAAGAAATTCAATGTGCGAATAAAGTGATTGTTGATGAAAGAAAAAACGACGATAAAAATGATATCATGAAAAATGATTAATGGTCCATATTAAAAAAGGAGATTAAAAATTCCGTGATAAGAACGAAATGTGGTCGGGTCGAAAGATAACGAGCAGACATTAAAGGAAACTCTTTCAATTTTCAAAAGAAAGTGGATTTATTGTCAAGTGTCAAAAATTTGCATAAATTAGAAACGATGAGAAATTGAAACAACAACAACTACCAGCAACAACACATACGACATCTTCAGTAGCTGTTAGAAGAAATCCGGGCTCTTGTGGTGTAACTTGACTACAGAAGTAACAACTACAACTGCCTACCAGCGAACAACAACACATGCGGCAAAACATCAGCGAGCGCGATTGAAGATTGACGCATAAGTGACACTGATAT
This sequence comes from Prostheceraeus crozeri, assembly GCA_907163375.1. NCBI lineage: Eukaryota > Metazoa > Platyhelminthes > Polycladida > Euryleptidae > Prostheceraeus > Prostheceraeus crozeri. The sequence goes on along the minus strand of CAJQUW010005915.1, from coordinate 65,098 downwards.
TCATGATATTTATGATATTATTTTGGTATAAGTGAGTCCGATCGAATTGAAGTGAATTCAACATTAAGAAGTGAACTCCAAGTTTAAAGTTTTTCTTTTATCGTTGAGTATCGTATTTGTATAACTATAGTCTTGAAAATTAATATTGTCAATTGTTGTGATTGGAAGTTGAATAATATTTCGTGTCATTGCCATTTTAGTTGAATCATTAATTATTAGAATAATTTGTTGACACTGTCTATATTGTAATTTGAACTGACAGGCTGCTCTTTAATGCAGGGTTAATTTTCCTCTTTCCTAACCGATTGTTTTTCGTGTGTACAACAATTAAGTTCATCTCCAGTTTTTGTGCCTATCCAATCAATCACTAAATTCAACAATTGTTTTATTTTGATTAATTATCTTGCTTGATAAATAACTAAATAACAGATTGAACAAAGATGATTGTCTTTTCATTGTTTGCTTAATTGCTGAATTAACATTTCCGGGGCTGTAGGCCCATCAAAGTCACAATTAGCACCCTTTATTCAACAATAGAATAAAACTAGCCCTGTCGATCTATCTCTCTCTTATCTCTGCGTGCAGTTAACACAACGGCCGAATACTGTGATTTCAATTTTTGTACAAATAGAGTTATCACAGGTCTATCGAAAAAGTGGAATTGAGGTTTATCAAGGTCAATTCCAATTCCAATTCCAGTAGATTTAAATATCGTCAATTCCAATTCCAATTCCGACGAAAAATGGAATTAATTCCAATTCCGACTTTTCCAACTCTGGTTTGAAAGGGTTTTTTGCACTGAGAATGAAAGGGATTTCTATGGGATATCATATGGGATTCATAAGGGATTTTAAGGGGATCCCGTAGAAATCCCATAGAAAATCATATGGGATTCGTAGGGGAACCCCATAGAAATCCCCTTTCAGTACCATTAAAAAGGGTCCAAAAATACCATAGAAAATTTTGTATGGGAATCCCATACAATAGAGTCACTCGGGATAGTCAATAGAAACAGTAATTCAGATATCAGATATCTATGATTTTGAATGTTGATCGATTGTGTTCTACACTAGTTGTATAAAATTGTTCATTCATTCATTCAGCACAAAACAATTGGAGTAAAACTGATAATCCTTTAACTCATTACATTACTTTAGACGCTTCAAAACTCATAAATAGTAATGAAATTTCATAACATAGAGATGGGAATATATGCCACTGCTATTTACGCTTCAGAAGTCATGAAAAATGACGAAATGTCTAATAATTACTGTTGTCCATAAAACTTTAGGTCTCCATCATAATACGTAACTAGCAAACTTAGCTATTCGATATTCGCTTTCGTGGTAAAAATGAAATGAAATCGGGTAGCGACTTTATGAACAAACACCCTGTATATCTCTGGGCTTATCAATCACTCCACTATAGAGTCCTTGAAGCGGACATTACCTTAGCGAAATCACAGCGTTGTTTATCAAAACTATTTGGCAAGTGTTACAGACACAGAATCAGAAATTGTTTAAGCGTGTTACTTTTGTAGAAATGTAAGCTGATTTAAAACGATGGCACAGTAGGATGACTTTCAGAGATAGTAAAAATAGTCGTGCGTCGCATGTGGATTGCTGTGAATTCCTTAGAGATGCTGCGATCGCTACAGATTCGAAGAATTCAGATAAATGCGCAAAAATTTTCTCGATAATGTTGGTCCTTCCGATCAGTATTAAAAAAGTTAGCAGGCGTACGAAAAACTTTCAGAATTTCTTCTGGAGAGCTTGACATCGCCTGTGTCTCTTTGCTGTTAAAGAGACACATACTCGTCATGTCAACCCGATGGTCCATTTCGATTGCGTGTTTTGCCACTTCAGAATGGTCCACGTCAAGATGTTTCCTGCTCTTTGATGTTCTTTCTTCCTCTTCTCCAGTCTCTCCTCATGGGGTTGACATGGCGAGTATGTGTCTCATTGACAAAGAGCCGTTTTGGCGAAGGAGGGTAATCAAAGAGGCTATGTGGTCCAAGCACTTCAGATCGGGGAACAAGACAAAGCATGACCTTGGAGGACTGTGGAACGAATTTCTATGAGTTTACTTTTTCTTTCTACGTTGGTTCGTGACTTTGTAGATAATTTCCTGATTTTAACTTCTACTTACCAGTATTTTGCAGTAGTGACGTTCATAGGAATAATTGGATTTGATCATCTGATGACTGTCTAATGTACATGCACTTGATCTCTATTCGTTGATGTAACTTGGTCTGCAGGTCAGACCACTCTCTCTGAAGATGATGGGCTGTGCGCACTGAAAGGGCTTAGAGAATTTGGTGTTTTCTCTTCTGACCGAAACAGCAATCGGTGATGGGGTCATCCTCAAACCTAACTAATTATGCTTCTGACCCTTTGTTTCATTCAATTGTAGGGTCTGGAATGTGATTTTCGTTCCGTCGTAGGAATCTTCTCTGCGCCCCTTAATTGTTTCAGCTTTTCAACTTTTTTGTCTTAAGTCAATTTTCAAATGGCAAGAATGTTGGAGGAAGGAGTTAAAGAATCGTTGCTGCATTTTTACTACGAACTGTGTGGAAAAGAACTTGATTTTAAATTAACTGACGGTTTGTTTACCTACATTTTCCTGGTGATTATTGGTACTGTTGAAACAGATGCTCAGACACATTTTGTAACTACAAGAAATTAGTTGGCAATCATGAATTTGCAGCTGGTTGAAATGCAGAGCCTTTTAAACGCCTTTTTGTTCTTCCCTAAGAAACAGCTGAATATTAAAAGCCATTCTGTTCTACAAATTAGAAAATGAGTGATAACGGAGGATGTTTCATGAAATCCAACTTTGATGTTGATTGACACCTAATCAGTTGAAATAGCTTTCGTCTATTCTGGTCTCACTAATTCAAACGAAGCGAAATGTTTTTGTAAAGCCTTTTATTGGCAGAGAGAAACACAAATCATATTGCCGGCAAATCATAGGGACAAAGGAGGCAGAAAAAGTGCTAAGAATGGGTAGTATAGACACCAAGGGAAGAGGGTCAAGTTATTGCCTCACTGAAGCACGACACCTTGAAATTCCCCAGCAAATATCTGGCGGCACCTGGAGGAGAATCGAAGGGCCGTTGGGGAGCGAAGTTGGCTAAGTGAACGCCTGCACCGCATCCGGATCTCATTGGTTGCAGGCCTACACCGCAAGGGGAATGAAAAAGACCCGACTGTCAAAACCTGGTTTCTCCGAGTAGCGTCTATGAGGTGCGCATCTCGGCATGCGGGCGTTGTGATATTCTTTTTCTCCCAATCCCAATTTCTGACCGGAAAGAGTGTTTCAGTAAATCACTATTCCACCCCCCCCTTGGAAAAAGAGATTAAAACATATTCTTCTATGTAGATAACATAATTCTAGATAGATATATGTCTTCTCTTGGCATCCTGGAGATTGTCCTGCATAGAGATTCGCTCATGTTCTCGACAAGCGACAAACTTGTTCTCCAAACTTGACGCTGTGGCTGTCACAACCACAGTTGATTATAGGTCTAAGAAACGTCCTATTTATGAATTTTATTGTAAAAGGTGCGCTGCTAATAATTGTTAATGCAATCGAACTGAAATAATTATCACCAATATTGCATACAAGTATAATTAATGATGAAAAATACCATAGTGAATAATAAATAGTCAATATATAACTATATTACCTATCACATTAAGGCACAATTCACTTGACAGCAGTTGTGTCAAAAGTGTGAGTCTAAAACCAAGATTTTGAGTCGCCAGCAGGTCGCATTTCAATGGATTGTCTCATAGAATATGAATCAACTGTATTGGAAAATGATTGGTGATCTCAATGATCTCATTTGCATTTTCCAGTCATTATTGATATCTCCTGACTCCTCTCACACTCCTCCGTGTCGATATCTGATCATCTGAGCTTATTGGTTACGTCCTCGGCAGCTGTGCTCGAATTTCTGAGTTGCTACCTATTGCTTGTCATCGGTCAAACGAGTGGTATTCTTTTCGCTAATTATTGGCTAGTTTGCAGCAGTTTGTGGTGACGTCACTCTAGTTAGTTTGCCCGCCTGCTACAACGTACAGTGTCGGCGTGACCGCAGTGGTCGCTTGTAAAATCAGCTGATTTTGCGGCGACCTGAAAGCCCCCTCGTCGGATTTCTATGAAATTATCGATCGGTTTGTGACGTATTATCACGTGCTATTGCGACTTTGCATTTATGTCATCGCCGGGAATTCCAAATCAGCGTCAGACTCGTTCTGGTTCTGTCAACAACAATCAATTGAATGAATTTCGACGCTTGGTTAAGGAATCCGAAGATCGCATTCTAAAGACTATTATGGACTCATTAGATACCATTAAGAATAAGCTTGAAGTATTAGAGGACAGTGTCTCGAATTTGAAGCTAACCCAAAAGCAACAAGAATCTGAAATAGATCGGATCAAAGAGTTTATCTACGCCGCCGAAAGCCGTAAACTAAGTGAAATTCGATACCAACTTAGTTCGAACATTATCATTAAGGGTATTGAAGAGTGTCCCATAGATGAGTCTGATGATACAGACGAGCGAGTACAGGATATTTTGAATTCCGTTACTGGTGAAAGATACGCTCTTAACTCGCCAGCTTCTCGCCTTGGTAAGAGGAGAGGTAACAAACCAAGACCGGTTAAAATCAGTGTGGGTAACAAAGCCGAAAGAAACCGGTTGTTGAAAATGGTTCGAGAAAACAAACACCATCCAAAGTTAGGAGGTGTATATTTCGACAGCGATAAATGTTTTATCGATCGTCAAGAATCTTTCAGACTTAGAGAGAGAGCAAAATCCCTTCGACAGGAAAATCCTAACAAACATGTTTACATATCAAGAGGCAAACTGTTCTTAGACAATCAAGAGATTGATCAGGAAGATCCTTTGCGACACATTTTTCTTACTGCATGACAACTGCCTTCCCATTGTTCATCACCAAAGCACATGTATTACAACGCTTTCCCATCTTTTCTCATGTTGAATGCACGATCAATAGCCACTCCTGGAAAAATGGATGAATTGCGTCTGACTTGTTCCACAACGCTTCCTGATGTTCTTGTTGTGACTGAATCGTGGCTCAATGCCAAACATGATCCCATTGCTTTTCAAATCAGCGGATATAACCTCTTTCGTGAAGACAGATGCTCTAAAGGTGGAGGAGGAATCGCAGTATGGATCAAATCACATTTGAGCGTTCAGCGACATTGTCCAGTAAATGTTTCCCAAACAAGTGAAACCATTTTTCTCAAATTCAAGTACAACTCTGATACATTTCTTCTCTGTGCTACATATATACCACCTGCTCGGAGCAGTGAGGTTGATGAAGCTCTCCAAGATTTCCTAATACAAGAAATTGACAATGTATTATTATCAATTCCCTCCAGCTGCATAGTTTTCTGTGGGGACTTTAACCGATTTGATGTTAAACCTATAATTACTGCTCATAATCTAGTGCAAAGGGTGAACGAGTCAACACGTGAGAATGCCATTCTTGATCAATTTTACATCAGCAGCTCTTTATTACAAGACTATCCACCAGCTGAAGTAGGCCCGCCTCCTTTTTCCAATCGTCGCGGTTCTCATTGTCAAGTTCTTCTTAAGCCAATCACCTCGTCCAAACATAATGCTCTTACCAAACATCAAGTTTACGACTTCAGAGCTCAACATCTGAGAAAGTTCTTTTCTGGCCTGGATATTTTAAACTTCAAAGACTTGTACAATGAACCAGATATTGATTCGAAAGTTACCATATTTTATGAAAAATTTCAACAGTGTCTGTCATTGATTCCGTGCGAGACTGTATACATGTCTTCAAGAGACAAGCCCTGGATGACCCCTTTGCTAAAATCATTAATTACAATGCGATGGAATGCGTACAGAAGTGGAAATTTTTCAGAATACGAATTACTAAAGGAGAAGTGCGCAAAGAAGATTATTGAATCCAAAATAGCTTGGAGTGAAAACTTGAAATCTCGAGATAATAATTTTTGGTCAGTTGTGAGGGGAGTTACTGGTAAATCTGATCGGAATCCACTTGACTCTATTTTGTCTGACTATGAGAACGAAGTCGATGCAGCCAATGTCATTAATGAGAACTTGAGCAGTTATTTTCAAAACTGTGAAAACTTTGAATTTTCGATTGAAGACGACGGACAATGGTCTTGTCTTTCGGAGGTTGCTGAAATTCACGAATATCTGAATAAGCTGTCTACATCAAAAGCCACTGGATCTGACAGAATATCTAACAAGCTTTACAAGCTTGCAGCTCCGTTCATAGCTGAACCCCTCTGCCATATTATCAACACATCCATACTCGAAAGAAAGTTTCCAACAAAGTTCAAGGAGTGTCTTGTTTCTCCAGTTCCTAAGACGTCTCCCGCCAAACTAGAGCAACTGCGGCCCATAACTCTCTTGAGTGTTCCGAGCAAGCTACTTGAGATGCAAATACTTAACTCCCTCAAAACAACGATGTTATCATGCTTTCCAGACACACAGTTTGCTTATCGCCCCAAGTCTGGAACAACATCTGCTCTGATCTCATTACATGATCACGTAACGAGTATGTTGGATAAGCCAGAAGTTTCCTCATGCCTTTTGCTCAGTTACGACTTCAGCAAGGCTTTCGATACGATATCGCACGAGATTCTTCTGAAGAAAGTTCGCAATCTAGGTTTGCCATCCGGATTTGTCAAGTGGTTGAGCAGTTACTTACGAGGACGGACTCAGAGAGTTAAAGTAAATTGTGCTGTCAGTGACTTTCGTGCCGTGACTAGTGGGGTTCCTCAGGGATCCATTTTGGGACCGTTCTTATTTGTGCTATACTGCCACGACCTTCATCCCATGCATAGCTCAACTTTCATGCTGCAATATGCTGACGACATAAGTGAAGTTATTACCATCAAAAATTGCTTTTCTTTTGATCTGATGAAGATATGTCAAGAAGAATACCTCAATATTCGTCAGTGGGCTTCCATAAATGATCTGGTTATAAATCCTTCAAAAATGCGTGCTATTAGATTCCGCAAAAAAGTCGACTTTTCCAACGAATGCTTACCACTGACAGATTTTTCCATCGTCACAGAACTTAAACTCCTGGGTGTTACGTGGTCCTCAGACTTGTCTTGGCTTGGTCATTTTCGTGTTCAAGAGAGTCGGTGCTCCCAACGTCTATATTTTCTGCGTTTGTTAAAATCAATCTTGTCCCATGATGAACTGTGGATGGTATATTTCTCGACGATTGAGAGCGTGCTGCTCTACTGCTCACCTCTGTTTGGCCAATTGAATCACAAGTGTCTAAAAATTGTGAACAAAGTTTTTTGTCGTGCACGTCGCATAATTTGCCCCCGTTCTTGCACATGCCCTTTTGGGAGTGAAAACCCATTTTTCACAAAGAGTTCAACAGCAATTAGTAAGCTGCTTTTGGCTGCTGACTCATCTAACCACCCCCTTCATTCCATCTCTCAACAGGTGGTTGGAGGCAGAAGCAGAGTGCCTGTACCTTTTTCTTGCACTAACAGACGTCGTAATTGTTTCACTGTTTTTTCTACGATTATCTGCAATAACCTACAACGTATTGTGAAATGACTTCAGCCATTTTCCTTTCCTATCTTGTTCCTTAACTCTAGTTACAGCAAACCCAGCAGCAACTTACCACTGTATCTTTGATTGTATTTTGATTTTCATTTTCCTCAATAAAAGGTATTATTATTATTATGCAATTTCAACATGTCGAACTTAACACGAGTCTAAATGACATTTGCATTTTTGTGATAACTCAATACGTTTTGAAAAATTACTGTGAAATATTATTTTCCATTTCTTGTCTTTACAATTCAGCATATACTGATAATATGTTTCAGTGTGAAGCCTCTCTGTACCGAACACTCTAGGAAGTGACTGCAGAATTGAAGACATCACTATTCGTCAAATAAAATTCAAAGCAGAAATACTCAACTCATTCTTCCAGTCAACACTGTCTTTCTGTGTATCCCGACACCTTGCTTAGTTGATGACATTGTACAATGTACGCATAGATGCACGCAGAGAGAGAGAGAGAGAGAGAGAGAGTCGTCATTGCTCAAATATTCAATACATGGATTTTTTTGGCACTGACACAACAGGGGCGATATTGACACAAGTGAGCGTCTTTGGGCATTGCACTTTTCAATAAACGCTGATCTTTCTTAATAAAAATTATTTCCTAACATATAAATGGAGATAGTTCCGTTTGATTGCTGCAAAAAAAGACAATGGAGGTAAATTGGGGTAAGACGCCCCTACGGGGTGAATCACCCCCATCGATTTCTTTGAAGCAGAAAATGTTGCAGGATATTTTACCCCTCTCGGGGTAATATTCATAGAAAAGGGATTGGAATCCAAAAATCACTGAATTTTCATAATTAGTTCAGAAAACATACTGTTTGTTTATTTTTGATATTTTTGATGTAATTTTTTAAAGTTGAATGAAGTAGTATGAAGCAATGAGTCATCATTTTGATATCTTTAATGCTGGAAATTTAAGTTTACGCATAACTAAATGTGATCTAAACATTCGTTTGATTCAGTTTATAGCTTTCATTTGAAAACAGATTGAGGAAAAGAAGATGCAGCTGAAGGTAAGACCTGAAGGTGAAGGTGGCCCCCTATGTCCCCAGGGGCAAATACCCCCATATTAAGTTTTTACGACTTGGTTGTCAACGTCATTGACTCATATCTCTTGACTTTACTGACATTGATATCAAGTCAAATTCACGATTATTTCTTCGTCGTCCATGACCTGATTACCACTGTGTATAATCAGTGCAGTTGTTTTGTGTGCGCGCAAGCTAGATGCAATCCCTGTATCATACGCGTAGAGGTCAGCTATGAAAACTAGAACCACAGCGTCCAAGGAAGCGGAGAGCAGAAAGGGCCGAAAACCGCACGTCATCTCCACATAAGCAGTACCTAGATGCCAAAAAAAAGCAGTTCTATATCGTCTGCCACTGAGTCTTTGCAAAATGAAGAAGGCCAATTTAGTCCCAAGAGACGATTCAGAATGCGTATGCATTGTATGCAACGAAATGCATTCAAATAGCCGACCACGCGAAAGTGGATGCAGTGTATGCTCAGGAAAGACAAAACATGTTTAGCGGCTCATCCGTGGTTCAAGCGGCAACGCACACAACCGTAGACGACGCGCAAGCTATAAACACTCGCCCGCGCGTATTCATAAACATTCCCCATGTTTTAACAGCATCAGATCAAGTGATTTCTGACTCTTAGTGCAGCGTGTATGTACGCGGGTAGAAGAATAGAATGTCCTTAACCGCAGATGTTTGGGGTGTTCCGTAATTACGCGTAAATTACACGTGGCATTTCACCTAGTGTATACAAGCTGTCCTGCATATATTTGATCATTCTAAAAGTTAGGAGTGGGTTCCCCGCGCGGTGGGGTCGTCTTACCCCCTTGTAAGACGCCACTTTTTGGTACTTTTTGAAAGACGAGAAGTATAGGATCTTCTCTTAATATCTAGCTATAGTCCCTTTCCATGTAACTAGTACATATCCTGTAATAATTTATAAATGCAAGATTTGGCAGAAAGAAGCACAGTACTTCCGAACATTCGAATCTCGCTTAGTGGGGCGTCTTACCCCACTCTACCCTAGCAATGATGATAATTAGTCGTCAATCTGTGATTTAGCAAATGTGGAATTTCATTATAAATTCTTATGAAAATCGATGCCTTTCTTCATCATACTTCCTGTAATCTGTTTATGAAAACACATCATGGACGTGAATGATTAATGAGCAGAAAGTCAGACGGCAATTCTCCAACAATAGTCAAATTCCCACGTCCATTATGAATCAATAACAGCAGCCAAATGCAAAACTGTTCAACTTGAATAAATTTCTGATGCACTTCCAGTGGCGCAGTATAGATGAACAAATGATCTCACTACACTTCCATGGCAGAGGAAGAAAATTATTGAAGTTTTAGTCAACGAGGAATACATCATTAGATTTTACATCCGCATAGCGGGAGTCTTTGACACGGAGTTGATGATCTATCTTTCATCAGCGTATTGAGTGGAATGAATGTTCATTTCCTTTATATTAATCAATAAATGATTGAAACATAACCATTACTTTCATATACCGACTGAGAAACATTTTCACATTATTCATGGTTTTAATCTCAGCAATTACAAGTAAGTGGCATTTCATCTGAAAGTCTGAAACTTCGTTTCATCATAGCCTCAATAAAAAGAGAAAGTTTCCACAGTCTTAAATAACTTTTGAAGAATTTTAATCATAGGAATCAGCATGCATCAACATGTGGTGTCGCACAATAGAAGCCTGTGTTCGCCCGGGATTTTGTGCAGTTGTTATTCAAAAATGTTGCTATAAAGAGCAAATCTGAATGAGTTGATTGGATATTCGTAGATTTAGTCAGCTGATCATCTGTCATTGTTATAGAAAGCCTTGATGCTGATCCGTCCGTATTTGAGGACTTTGCAATGAGGGTTTGCCTACTCAAGGTCAAAGGTAAGGCATAAGGGTGTTCCAATAACATTGGAAAATAGGCCGAAGAAGCGTTCAATTTATACACTTTCTTGTGGGAGGAAAGCCACTAAAAATGCTGATACAATCGAACTAAAACAATTATCGGCAATATATCGCTGGAATAATAAATGATGAAAAATAACATAATAAATAGTACAAGTAATGGCAGTGGTCGGGATGACCATATCCAAGAAATTTTCAAAACCAAAGTAAATTCTCTCCAGAAGTATTTATGCCACAAAAATTACAAATTCGATACAGTAGATAAAAGCTTCACATTTCCAACGTTTCGTGTCCTAACCGTTTCTCAATTCTCATACGATGATGAAAATCATCCCAGTAGCCATTTATAATAGAATATAATAGAATATAATGCTTACTAATTCAAATTATTAGTTAAAGTAGTCTTAATGTACGGATGATGTAATGGATGGCGTTCTCCAATCCGCAAGTGTACAAAGGCAATGCTACTGTAACCATTGGATTAATCAGTTCTTAAAAGAACTCAATGTAGCTTTCTCGTGGCAACGAATTAAAATTGATCAGCTTTGGCCCAATATCTGGTAAAAATGGAAATCTTAAGACGTGTAATACTACTCATTCTTGCTGTTAATATACTAATACCATAGATTCCAAACACTGCCGTATACACGTTCAAAACAGACGTCTAATATACTGTACCGACTACAGATGCTGATAGTGGAAATAGAATAGGACAATGGTCACCATAAGTTAAGGAAATTAAAAATGGATATTATAAAACAACAGGAAACCGATGAATAAAAATTGGAAAAGTGGAGGTAAATATATAAATACAACGATGCTACTACACCGATTACAAGTGAACTATATCTGACACTACACAAAGTGGATAATGGTAAGAGTGGATAAGTGGAAAGTGGATAATGGAGGTAAGCAATAAAACTACAATGACATTCTACTACACCGAAAGCAATGAAACTATACACACTATACCTAAGACTACACATGGAAAATACTATTTCTTCACTTGAATTTGTCATCGCCAGTTTCTTCATCCGTCTATAGTATTTCATGTAATTCCACATTTCTTCATCTTCATTTGAATTACAATACGAGTACATCGACCACTACTTCAGCTACCGATTAAGGGATATAAAACATAATACTGCAGTCCGTCAGTCATCAGCAGGTACTCGTCTAGTTGTGTTTCGACCCCTAACCTGAACACTCAAACCCAACGAGCGGGGTCCCACACATAGTGGCTGACAAAATACCGAATAGGTAATGATATGTCTTGAAAGATATGTCACAAAGATAAATCAGACATCATTCAATTGTTGCGTTTCCCACATGTAAACTGATCCTGTCATTAAATTCATCCCATCAATAAATACAGTATGCTTTTTGCGATCCGCACATGTAAACAATGTAAACACATGCCTTTTCGATTCCCACAAGTAAACAGATCCTGTTCATCCTCGAATCCCATAAAGATGTAATCGCTGTGTGATAAATATGTAATCCGCCTTTACACAAACTTCGCCTCATACATCAAGACTTAACAATGGGAGCTCTCTCATCTCCTGTAAGCCACGCTAAGCGCTCAGTATTCACTCTTCACCGCCCCCCCCATATGATGGCTACAAGTCCTTAATCGGTAGCTGAAGTAGTGGTCGATGTATTGTAATTCAAATGAAGAAATGTGGAAATACATGAAGTACTATAGACGGATGAAAGAGACGTACTATAGACGGATAAGTTAGTCGTTTATTCACCTATGCAGCAAGGAGTTAAGGAAAATGTGAGTCGTTTGTTGGTCGCGTGCCTCATTGAAATTCACAGAGTGAAGTGAATTGTCGAGCCGAGAAAATACCATATTTGTGAAGCGATTCATTATGCCTTGTGAGAGCCTTTTCTGTGTAACTCATCAAGTCATGTTGAGAATGACCTCTAGATTTCATGATATTTAGTGTCTTGTTAGTTTTGTGTACAGCGTCTTGTAACTTCGAGCATATTCTACAATATCTGACTACCTGCGGCGCGAAAACATGAAGGGTCATCTGTAATGGGATTATGCTCTCCGGAAGTCAGTTGCACCACAGAGGAGAGAAGTCATCTACCTTGTGATATACTGAAGTTCTCAAGTTGTTCTGTGAGATTTGTATTTTCACATCAAGGTAAACTACCTCTTTATTGTTATCACCATTTCTCACCGCCAACAAGTCAGGTCGATAAATTCTTTGAATAAACGAATTAAAGTGGTTATAATTGACAACACATATATCGTCTGTGTATCTTGATGTAGGTGATAACAAGCGTGCTAAATGATATTTCTCAGTTTTTATCAAATTTTGCATAAAAACATATTCGCAGTGTAAGAGGAATAGGTCAGCTATGAGTGGACTAGAATTTCCTCCCATTGGAATGCCTTTTCTGCCTGAAAACTGAATTACCGAATGTGGCGTAGGTCTGTGATAATAGGAAATGTATGGATGGCTTCTTTTAACTTCTGTTTATCAAAACAGTGATAACCATTATATTTTTTTTCATTGAGCAAAAGGACTTATCATATCCAATGCAAATAAATTTTCTATTTCAGGAATTAAACACCAAATCCATAATAGCGAATATGTGATCTTCAATCAATTTTTGATCAAGATTCGTATATAAGGTTGAAAAATCGAAAACTTGCAATGAATGAACTTGTGTCGAATTTAATCTGTGTAGAAATTCTTGTGTGGACTTTATACTCCAGAAGCAATCGAAACCGCTGTTTCTCTTAATTGCCATACAATATCTCTGAAAATTGTCACGCAAAATACTTAAGGCTGAATTTACTTTGATGGAAAGCTTTTTCGATGTGCATTGTCGTGCTCCTGCTATGAATCTAAATTTGCATGGAGTTTTGTGAAATTTTGGAATCCAATATAATTTTGGTAATTTTCTGTCTTTTTTACAGACAGATAGTTTAAACTCGCTTTTCATAATTGTTGTCATAATTGTTGTGTGTTGCTCAATTACATTCTGCGCTAAAATTTGCTCTGGACCATAGGTATCATTACCCGATATGTTCGACGTGGAAATATCAATTCCCAACTCGCCTTAGAGTATTTGGAGATATAACTTTTTGCAAATGAAGGCATAATTATTAGATGCTTTATCAACTGGCGTAATTATGACGTCATTCTGCAATTCTTTCTGATTTTTACCCATTTTGACATTAATCTTGTGTCGATTACTGTGTGCGCGAAATCTATTCGAGGATTTCTTGGCAAGATATATTCGATCTTTAATCAGTGCCATGATTATTGATTTCCACGCTGAGAATAATGTAGCCTCAAGCTTCTCTTTCTTACTTATTTTTGTAATATGCTCATCTAATGAATTACTAATTTGAGTTTGTTATGGCTCTCCAACTAAGGCTTTTGGAGATTCTGTGTTTGGTACCAAAACTGAAGAGTTGACGTAAGTCTTCATCATCCACAATATCCAGATCACCCGTTATTACGTGACCATAATGTGGGTAAACAAAAGATTGCCTCTTGCTACATGAGCATGGATTGTACGTGATGTGCATCACATCCTGAAACTTTAGGTTATTCAAAAAACGCCCATAATTGCAAAACTTCAATGCGGTGGGTTTATCTAATTTATAGAATATTTTCGGTGGATAACGTTCTTGAATTGTGCTTGGAATTAACTTGCACACACTGTGATCGCAGAATATAGACATGAGACTGAGTGAATCTATTGTCTGAGATTCGAACTGGATGATTATGGTTGTTCGTTCATTTACATTTTTGCTCTCCGAGTCTAGCTTAAGTTTATTTTGAATGTATTACAAATGATTTATTACAATTTATTTTTATTTATTTTTATTTTTTATTTTTATTTATTTTTTATTACAATTTATTTTGAATGTATTAATTAGTACAAATGTCATCATGTTTGCTTCATCCCTCGTCTTGCCTAGAATGGCTCTTAGCATAGTTTTAGGGAGAGATTTTAGATTATGATAAAACTTTGACATCCTACGCGTCTCAAAATAATCTTGCAATTCTTGATAGGTATTGTCAAGTTCCTTAATACTTGAGCTTTTCCTACCCGATTTTTTTATTCCATGACTCCTTTTTCGTCTGCTAATCGGATAACTAAAAAATTAATCATTGGATATGGACTGCTGAGATACACATCCACCTCCCAAAACTCTATCATTCAAACCCAAGGGGTATACGGTATTGAGCATCTTGATATGCTTGTCTTCCTTGCGGTTGAGCTCTCTGTTTATCTCTTCCGGTGATATGTACATGTATATATTGTCATCAACATGATCAATAATTTGCAATTCAACATCAGTCCAAGAATGATGATCTTGCTTAAAGTGATTGCTAAGATATGTGTTTAAGTGACCCTTTGATACTGAATGACGATGATCATTTAATCTGCACTGTAAATCGCTCAATACCAATCACATACGAAGAATGCATACCTTTGGTATATTTCTGTATTCTCCTGGTATATATTTGTATGCTTTTCGTATGTTATTTCAAATGTGGCATGCTTTACATACTAAAGCGATACCAGCACAATGTTAAAAGTAACCATAAATCATGTTTACAAAATCTTGATTTAAGGCCTTCTGTCAATAAAGATCACACTAATGTTACTACTGTTTTTTAAGTAGTGAGATAATGACATTCAAGACTCATACTTTCAATACTGAATTCGATTTTAATACACGTAAGTCTAAGACATTTCATAAATAATCAATAAGTATTCAACCATCAACAATTATGCATTATATAATTTCGAAATTAAGCATATTATCAATCCGAAATAAAAACACATTATAATTCATGAACGCAAAAATAGTTATGTTTGAGATATATAAGTCAACATGATTACTCGAAAGATATCGTTTGAATGAACTATATGATAAATCAAAACGAATTGATTTCTGATTCACTACATGTTTCAGCATGTGCACATGCCATCTTCAGGTGAACAAAAGACTGTTTGACATTTAATCACTTAAATACAAAATCGAGACATATCGGATGATGATCACTTTTCATACAATTCAACATTTATGGCGTCACGTTGTCTGGTCTCTTGCGTTAAGTCAAACAATAAAAGCAGTGAAATACAATAAAACAATACAACCATTTACAGCTATTTACAGATTCAGGCATAGAGATATGGAGCTTCCCGTTCATTCATCAGGTGGTCAATATTTAATTTCTTCAACAGGATAGATTCTAGAATTCTTGGATAGTACGTGCTAGAGTTCTATCATCAGCAATATTTTTCAAAAAAATGGCTTCACTGAATATGAAATTACTCGCGTTCGCAAAGATGTTGAGGCGAGACATGAGAACCGGACTCTCACTCAAAATTCAGATCCCCTAGAGTGTCGCATACTCAAGTGGAGCTTCCCCTTCATTGCTGAGGGCGAGAAAAATTTATTGAATCATATCAAAGAGATCAACAAAATTATTCCTCCGAACGTCAAAATTCGTCCTGTTTTCAAAACTATGAAAAGTAGCATGTTCTTCTCCAATAAAGACAAAGTGCCGTCCGAACTGAAATCTAAATCTAACATTGTCTACAAATACATGTGTGAGCACTGTGACAAGTGCTACATCGGTAGTTCAGTTCGGCATCTGGTGACGAGAATGAATGAGCATCTGAAGGGCTATCCAACGCCCACTGAAATCAGTATGCACATTCATCCTCCTCATAAAGGAAATTTCAAAATTGTCTCTAGCACGTACTATCCAAGAATTCTAGAATCTATCCTGTTGAAGAAATTAAATATTGACCACCTGATGAATGAACGGGGAAGCTCCATATCTCTATGCCTGAATCTGTAAATAGCTGTAAATAGTTTTATTGTTTTATTGTATTTCACTGCTTTTATTGTTTGACTTAACGCAAGAGACCAGACAACGTGACGCCATAAATGATGAATTGTATGAAAAGCGATCATCATCCGACATGTCTCGATTTTGTATTTAAGTGATTAAATGTCAAACAGTCTTTTGTTCACCTGAAGATGGCATGTGCACATGCTGAAACATGTAGTGCATCAGAAATCAATTCGTTTTGATTTATCAAATTTACGGGCATTGTTCTCCAAGATATATATATATATATATATATATATATATATATATATAAGAACATATATACTGTATATCAGATGCTATATTTTTTTGTTAACTGCCTTGAGAAAGAATCAGGACCCGAAACGCTGGCAACGCTGAAGCTTTTATCTGCTGTATCGAATTTGTAATGATTGTGGCATAAATACTTGGGGAGAAAATACTTTGGCTTTGAAAATTTCTTGGGTAATACATAGTATTCAATTCCCCACACATTCATGGACGTTAAATGCTTTTATAGTAAATCAATTCTTTTTCAAAAATCATTGACCGGGTAAACATCCTCGATAGAATCCTGAACTGTAATTTCCATGATGTGAGTAGTTTGAAAATACTAAAGCAAAGCGATGATCAGTATTTTTCTCCTACAGTGGAACTGTGAAGTTGAGTATGCTCAGCACTAATTTTTCAGAACTTGACTCAGTGATGCATGTTAGCGAATATACCGGTAGCTGGGCAAGGTACTTGAGAGATATCAGTTAGTCAATTGATTTATTTTCTTGCAAAAATGTCTTTTTTATCAAATTTTGAGAACAATACCTATCAATATGGGACCAGAAGATATCAACCAAATTCCTCAACATTTAATCTTCTCCAGCCCCGATAACGAACACTGCTCGTCATAAAATAGGCCTAATTCACTCCACTGGTAAGTGCCCCTAATCTCCGCACGCATTTAACTGGTAATGACGAACATTGGTATCGTGAAAACTGGTTGATAGGACAATGAAAAGATATTGTCAGTTGCGGCAATGTGGGAAATACAAATCCGGGGCTTGAGGAGTTGATTTTAGCATGTTGTTTGTTTTCACTAAATATTCAATCAAGACACCAAGCTATATGAGTGAAATTCGGTATTTTGAAATATCGATTTTTTGGTGCACATATGGTGCGGTCAAACCTCTAAACTTCAACCAGAATCAATGATATTTTAAATGGCATCCTAAATTCTTGACACCGAAAGACTCCAAGGATTTTAAAATTCGAAAGAAGGTTCTTCCCTATCAGGTGGGCTGTTTTTACGAATTCCTATCGCATCATAGCTATCGTACGGTGATTTAGCTGTCCGCTGGTCGCACCTGTTGACACCGTTGTACCATCAACGGTTCTTCTCAGACATTATTCACAAATTATACTAAGAAGCATTTGAAGCGCCTTCCATTCGATTGGAGAGTAAACGGAAACAAGTGCATCTGTAAAAGTGAAAGAGTTTTTATATCTTCATTGACGTGTGTACGCTGTCTGCGAATAGAGGTCACAAATGAATCCAGATACATTGGAAGTGCTGTCGGTAAGCAATGCAGCGTCAAATGGAGACTTCTTGACATTTCAATTCGAATTCTTGTTAACGTGGTCACGTGAAGAAGTCGGACTAATTTTTTGTGACCTTTTTTAATATTTCACGAATTTGGTAGCGAAAATTCGAATACAATCAAATATAGGAACGAAAACTAAACAGATATTAAAGCACAGAAATAGAAGAATCCCTGTGACATGACTTTTTAGAAAATACATTTTTTGACCCTTATTATCTTCATTCATTACTAGTAATAGTCCAGCCGGCAGAATTAGGCTGAAACTGAGACTTTCACAGAATGAAGAACACCCTATGGCTGCTACGAATCTGTGCGTCTACCGAGTTCTACTCGTCCCTCCTTGTTATACAGTATGCGACAGCAAGTTGGCAACACCCTCATACATGTATATTCAACTTTTTTCATTCACACGTTGTGAGTCCTATACATGAGCTTGTCTGACACTTAAAATAAAATATGGCTAATGTAGACATTAAGTGATAGCACGATTGAGTATTAGATGTACCACGTAAATATTACCACTTCTCATTTGAGATATTTCAGACATTTTCGATTACTTAAGTTACTGAATGTCCTTATAATTATTAATTTACGACTAGGTTTTTAGAGGCAGCGAAACCCCAATACTGTCACTCGTGTAATCGTGTTCTTAACATGTGAAACATCTTCTTCATTTTATGATTTATGATTTTATTTTGTAAATGGCTACAGAAAACCCTGTCCAATTTCTTTTTGTGACAACCCTCACGTTTGGCGTTAAGGCAGGTTCGTCATCAGAAGCTTTGATTTTCAACTTTTGTTTTTGACGTGCTATGTTCCTATCATGTCATTTTTCTCATACAGAATGATTTATATAGGTTATTGATTCATATCTATGGTAGTTGATGGCTGCTTGGAGTTATTGATTCAGGTTTAAATTTCACTAAATCCCCTCGAGCTACAGCATCGGACATTCAAGAACAGTTGGGTGATTGTGGAGACTCGGTCTCATTAAGAACTGTACAACGCGCGATGAATGAGGCCGGATGCAATGCAGTGAGGCCGAAGAGTAAGCCATTCTTAACGGAAAAGAATGTCAAGGCTCGTTTTGAGTGGGCAAAGGAGCACGAGGCGTGGACTAACGAGGACTAGCGAACAGCACTATGGAGTGACGAGACAATAATCGAGGCCTCTGACGACTGTCCACGCTTTGTTCGGATTGTTGATGGTCATCAGCCTACATCGGACCATTATAAATGCAAGGTGAAGCATCCTGTGAAAGTCATGTTTTGGTCATGCTTCAGCTGGTACGAGCCCGGCCGAGTTCATGTGGTAGACGGAACGATGAATAGTGACCAATACATTGAAAAAATAATCAATTCTAGAGTTATTCCTCAGATGATGGAATTATTTGATGAAGGCAATGGTCACTTCCAGCAAGATAATGCACCTTGCCACGTGAGCAGGAAGTCCATGAAGCGATTCGATGATGCTGGAATCCGCTTGTTGTCCTGGCCGGCTTCATCACCGGACTTGAATCCAATCGAAAACCTTTTGGCGATCATCAAGCGCCGAATAATACGGAAGTGGCACACGACTATTTTTCCTATCTCTGCAAGGTATTAAAAAATTCCTTTTGCGCACTGAGTAAGTTCCTGCATGCGCCATTGTTTTGAATAGTTTGGATTTTTAGCAAAGTGATGCGGTTAAACAATCTAATTCTGTGAGACAGACAAAACTAGAATTAGAAGTAGCATCTCATCAATTGTCAAAATGTGTTGTTTTGCATGCAGGTCGTTGGACATCTTATCCCCCGTCTCGCGCACACGGTCAGAATTTTCAGGCTTCACCGCGGTAGTGAGAAATTTAGTGTCCGCTATCCTACTAACTCTACATCAATGGACAAGACACAAGACAACATATTTTCGCTGATTTTTCATCACGTTCGCCAGCACAAAGCTCGCGTTGCCTTTGTTTCGGCACCGGTTGGTTCATAGGTCTCTGGCAATCTCACTGGCTCAAGTGCTTTGCCCTCCCTACAGCCAATCCTGTCCGACTTTGGACAGTTGAAGTAGAGAGAGTTTTTGAACTGTCCACTTATTTGTATCTCACAAAGCCCATAACATTATTCAATAAAGACTGCTCTTAATGAACATTTAAAAGGACAGCTCCTTCTTAAACTGATCAGCTATTTGTCTACAGTAAATTCAGATCCAGTTAAATAGTTAGCTCAAAATTTCGTCATGATTCCTTCGAAAATACGGTGCAAAGGTAGGCTACACTTCGTCTTGAGAATTTCCTTCATTCCGGCAATCGATTTTTTACCAGCAATCGCTACCTATTTTTTTGTAAAGTAGGCCTACTGGTATATACATTATGCCAAATTTATCTGTAATTGGAAAATCAAATGTAGGCTTTGATTAAATTGTACGAGAGAAATATCCATAACCTGAAATACTACATCTCGATAACTGGATAACTGGGTAAACCAATTTGATTAGCATTAAGCTTGCATGTAGCATCTCTACAATCAAAGACAACGAATGGCATGGCTAAGAAGTGAGTAACGGAATTCTGCTAAGCAATGTTTCAATTCGGACATATAGTGATTGGCGCATACACACATTCACTTCCCCACTTTGTAATGAGAGTTACATCTGCATCTCAATGTTTTGCACCTAGAAGATGATACTTGGTATTTTTGATTTCCATCTGGTGTAGGCCTATACTACACCATATATATTAGAATACTAAAGAAATCATTAATTCAGAAGAACATATGATCTAAAGACAAAATAATTACAAAACTAAGACCATTTTAATAAGAAAAAAACACCGACGTAGCCGACGAAGTGGGGTAATAAAATACCCCAGTGACGTTAAGGCCATTTTTTCATTTATATACATTACGTTGATCATCAGGCAAATCATTTATTTTTTACAAGTGTGTTTGGTACTTTAAACATGTAAAATATTGCCAATGAAAAATAAGTACAAATCATAAATATCGATTATCAAATACCTCTGGGGTATTTTTTTACCCCGCTTCGTCGGGGGAAGGTTAAAGCAACTTATTTCAGACAATGTTTCAGACGGCATGTTTGTTGAAAGCTACTTTAGATAACGCATAAATTTAATTAGTATTTTTGTAGACAACTTCAACCAACGGCAATGCAACTGTCTTGATGAAGCTCTCTCATTTCTGTTGTGAGAGTGAGTAGCCAAGAATGCAAACATTGCAGAACAGTGCTATAGGATTCCATCAACAATTGCGCATACAACTGGAGTCTTCATTTTTTTGCTGTCCTTTGTGTATATTGTAATCAAAGATAATAACTGGCAGAGCATTTCAAGAGGGTAACCATTTGTTCGAGAGGGCACTTTAGGAGTATACGTTTAATACAGCATTCCAGGGGTAGGATTGTGCTCTTTAAGAGCACTGTCGCTCGTATTGGTACTCACTTTGATGACTTTTGTTCCCCACATCAGGATATTCCTCAAAGAGCATTGTAGTGTTGTAGGACCGGGACTCAAATTTTCCATGTTCTGATCGACAAAACGCTTTGAAAACAGGGTTACAATATATTTCGAGTCTCCTTTTTTCGAAAGGTATTGCTTGTTTTGCATGATTCGAAGACCTTCATACCAAAAATTCAAATTCAAATTTTGTATTTTCAAACTTTTTCATTTTTCATGAATCTGAGTATATTTTTTTGATTCTTCAAAAATTGTTCATTACAACGGAAGCATTTCTGTGACTTTTTCTCAAGCATATCTATATGGTGCGACAAGTATAATACTTAGAGTATACTGTTTTCCCAATTTTGGTATTCTATTTCGAATGGTGATATTGGTTTAGCATGATAAAATATTTTTGGTGCCATAGAAAACGATTTAAAATGACTATGTACATGTACATGTATCATTTTTTGGTAAAAAGCCATGAAATATTTCCTCTTTTTCAATTTTTTTCCTTCATATGCTATGAAATTAACATTGTTTGGATACATGCATAGAACGTTGTTCAATTTGTTGCATAATGAAATTATGGCACATATTATATTTCTGCATCATAAAATAATTACACAAACCTATACATTCTACTTACTAATTACCTGCGGTATGATTCCATTTACGAAAAATGCTAGAACCTTATACAGTGGCTAATAAATATCGTAGATTTACTGTTCATGTAGTTTCATAATTTGTAGAATAATTTCTTCACAAGAAAGAAATAATCATCATGCAGTTCATTGGCCTAAACTAGGTAAAACTAGGTAAAACTAGATAGCTAGCTCCTACTATACTGTATAAGAAGATAACATTTGTTAAATATGATATATGTCTATCGCAAAATCTTTATTCAAGTTAGAATCAAAAGATATCGAAGAAGTATGACAATTTTCTACATATGTGGTTCGAATTAGAAGAAAATACTAGATACTAGGTTCTACTAGGCCTATAGCCTTTGATTCCAGGTGTCTAATAATTTTAGACATCGACTGTATATTGCTTTGTAGTATAATGTATATGGTATACAGGCAGCTGAGACCTCAGGATATACGTTTTATTGCTAGAATACAAACTATACTTGCACACAGCATAAACAAAACTGAATTCTTAGAACCTATCTCTTGAAAACTAGGCTAGATCTAGCTCTTTCACTGACATAAATTTGACGAAATTTCGCAGAAAGTTGAAAAATACCTAAAATCTAAAAGTCATGAAATCTCAATCCAATCCATTTGGTATGAAAGTTTCTACAGCAAAAATGCGCGTGGGGGGGGGGCGAATTCCGCCCCCTTGGTACGAATAGGGTTAATTTTAGTACTATAAATAGCAATTTGAAATTTGCCGGCTTTACAAATGTCTCGTTCTTATGACTTATTCGCTCCAAAAACAAGGTTATGGTAAGTTCCGAATGCAATCCTTCGAATGGTGATATGTATTTTGCATTATTCTGTGGCTTTCATATCTAAAAATTCACAACAATACTTCATATTTTCACATTTTACATTTACATGTACATGTTGTACATGCACTTATTTTGGGAGATCAGATGAATGTGCATGTCAGGAATCTCGAATTGCACATACATAAATGATATGTAAACATGATACAGAAACATTATATCAATAATCAATGCTACTCTTAATGAAAACCATCAATTTTCTAAAAAAGTGCTTTTATAAATAACCTCAAAAACTGACCTTACAGTGAATCAATTTGTCCAAATTTTTACTGAAAGTTCAACATCCATACAAGCTAAAAGTCCCGAAAATTGAACCTCTGTTTGACTTATTTTAGGAGATACAAAAAGAAGTTGATAGGGTTCTTGATAGTGTTAAGCTTTTGTAAGGCTAAGTTCATGTGCCAGGGTACTGACTAGACATTAATTTAAATTGTAAAGCAATAGTATGTGCATACATACTGAGTAGGTATAAGTATGAGCACACACTTTCTTGTTTATCTTTCACGCATTTCATTCTTATGTTATCAACAGCCGCATTTATTTGGCTATAAGTAAACTGGCCAATTGAGCATTTATGCGATCGTGTTAGCCTCTATGATTGTGAAATCGTGCTGCATATCCTCTCGTAGTAATCTGATAAGGACCTGTAGGACCTACTTTTCATTTTCTTTTGCCTTTTTTAAATCTTATATGTGGATTATTGTCGCGATATTTGTTAACAAATTAGTTCGTATCAAAAAAACATAATTCATAAAAATGAAGAAAAAATATCATTGCTTTCAATTAACCTAGATATTTTGATGGATTTTTGATTTACCTAAATAAACAACCTAAATTTGTGAAATTATTCACTTAAAAAACCTGTAATGACAAAAATAGTCACCGAAGATGTCGGTGTCTAATCATGACTGAAAACAGGAGATCCTAGGGGGATCAAGATGAAGTCTTGACGAATTCTTCGTGCTTGATGGCCTATATATCTCTAGCGCTCTTACTTCTCACTATTGTATAATATGATACTCGTGCGAGACATTCTGCCGCTTGCAGGAAGAGTTCCTGTTGCTATCAGACCTTAGTGCAATAATTTGGTGGAAAGAGAATGATAAGAGAAATTTCTATCCATTTACATTTTCAAGTTCCGAATGGATCCGTGACAACTGATAAGGGGTAATCAACTGAAGAATAGTTTCAACCTCTGAGGTGAATGGCTTCTGTTTTGGCAACCATTCGTCAATTCACTAGTTGCAAGCTAAATGGAAGCACCACATCAGTGCGCAAAGAATTAAAATGTAGAAGCCTTGTCAACCAGCCAACCGGGAAAATTCAACAATTTGATGGCGGCGATTCACTGGAAACACAACAATAATTTCATGGAATATTGCTCAGAAACATAGAAATTGATATTGATGTTATTGCAAAAATTCTGTTACTACTCCAATTTTTTTTACTCAATATACAACAATTCAGGTGTTAAACTACATGTAGTCTGGTGGGCGGAATCATATGAAATTGCATTTAACGATCAGAGACCTGAGGGGGGGGTCCAGTAGACCCCGGAGCCATATTTTTCTATTACATCTTTTTTCCTGAGGAATGAGGATATATCAACCGCTCATGCCCATGTAAAATCATCACTTTTGACAGTGAATCTCTATGTGTTATTTCACTTCAATTGAATCAGTAGAAGTATGGTAGATAGACCAAGGGAGTCCACTGGTCCACGTGCAGAAATTCCCATTACAAAATTTTTGCTATCACATGAAAAGTGATTTTGGACATGTCCATGATGGTGCATAATGAACTAAATTCATTTATTTAATGTTAACATCATGCTCGCGCACGTGCATGTGCGTTATGTTAGAGATCGAAAAATGTGAATATTTTGTTTTCGCACATGACTGTTTGGCCTACATTAACAAATCAGTATAAATCGGTGTTCAAAATGAAACCTATCACTATAAACATAGTTCAACACTAAAATAGACTGTTGGCAAAGTTTTCACAGCAGTAATTGTTGATTTTGAGATCTCTATAGCTGTTTTGAGTGTCTAAAAATACAGCAATTATTGCTCAGTCTAGGCCTCTTTCCGACTGGTATGGATAAATTTGAAATAATGGACAAATGTAAGGGTTATGGTGCATGGAATAAATCAATTTCATTAAAATCAACTATTCGAGCTTATATGGAGACAGCAAACATCGTGAAATCGACTCTTAGTAAAACTGATACTGAGCTACAGATTGTTTCATAAAAAATGGATCACCCTTAAACATCGCCTTAACTTCAACTTTGTCTAACTCCACCAAACTTGAACGAATTTCTCTGAAATTTGGAAGATATGTCAGTTGTACTTACTTATATCATTGTTGGAAATTTCAAGCATGAATATTGAGTTGTTTTCCTGTTATAGATAAAAAAAGTAGTAGATAATTTGATCCTCATTTAGCAATGTTACACAAAATCATACCTCACTCTTATAAAATTACATTTGTTTCTTTTGTTATGTAATATGTTGTTCTACAAGCCAAAAGCTATCAAGCAAAACAAAAATAAAGAAAATCGGTCAATCAGAGCCAGTATAGCACCATTATTCATCAACAATAATGTAACTGCTACATGTGATTAACTGGACTTCCTGTTCCATAGCTTCCTGACTTCGTTGCGGTGGTGTTGGCAGCACTCCTGATTGCTTTCAGCTAGAAATCTATCTCTTACCGGTTGAAAACAATGCAATGCACAAATGAACAATAACGAGATCGCATTCACAAAAGGCAAAGTGTCAGCCTTGCTAGAACTAGGGTTTTCTTTGCGAGCTACAAGCAAGCGACTAAATGTCCCTTACACAAATGTGCATCGATTGCATAATGATGATTTTCGACTCTGTCGTAAAGAGGGCTGTGGCCGTCCACGCAAAACATCCAAACGTAGAGACCGCCTAATTTTGAGATTTGTTAAAGTTGATCCAAGTCTCTCGTTAACTGAGATGGCTGCACTAGACTCGTCTATTTCTAAGTCCACTATTCGTAGAAAACTTATAGAGTCGAATTTCAAGAGCTGTAAGAGGCCCTCTCAGATCGAATTATCAGATCAGGATACAAAAAGACGTCTCAGATGGGCAATGAGTCATTGTCACTGGCGAAATCAATGGGATCGGGTTGTCTGCTACGTGTCACAGGAGTAGCAGAGTCAACTTATGCAAGTCTCAATTAGGGCTTAGGACATTCTAAAACGTAACGTTCGTCGTTCACTGCTACCTACAGATGGCGTATCACAACTTACGTCACTGTTAAAAAAAGAGTGGAGAAAGTTAGATCAGTCAAAAATCAACGATATCATCGAATCAATGCCTAGACGAATTGGTAATGTCATTGACAATAAGGGTAGGGCCACAAAATATTAGCTTCTTAAGAACCGTTACTGTATCATAGCTTATCAGATTATATAAGGACATTTAAATATATTAGGGACATGAAATAACATGAAAAATGCTTTCTGTATCATACTTACATGTATGTTTTTTTTATCAAATTTTAGGATGATCCACTTTTTATGAAACGGACTGTAGATGTCGTTGAATTACAAAAACACCACATTTTTGCATGTTTTTGCTGAGAAGGCTGAAAGACACTCAAAGGATTAGTTATATCGACTTGCTACACGCAAACATCATTGTTTTACTAAAAATCAACTTTCGCAATGATTTGAAATAGATCTAAGCAAGTAAACTAAGAAATTGTAAAAGGAGTCAACCAGACCCCCCTCTAGTCTAGTGAAAAAGCTTTGGTCTCTGAGGGTTAAATTTGTTCAAATGAACATAAGCAGTTGGAAATACTCATGGCAAATGCTAGCAACCTGAGTCAATTGGACATGAAGTTTTATTGAAATTGGAGTTGAAACTCCAGATTTATATTGAAATGAAAATCACGAAACTGTAGTTCGGTGGGCTGATGCAAAACGAGGAGATTTTTTGAAGAGAATCTGTTTGATATTTTACTTCAGATGCAAAATGTAAGGAAGTATTATGATCGATGATGAAGAGTTGAAGCATCGATAAAATTCATTTGAAGAAACGTGTCAATTATTTTCTCATCTTGCATGTCGACCTCAAGCTGAGGTGTCATCTGATAACACTAAATGACATGCCACGCTCAATTACGCGTAATTACACATGACCCTAAACATCCGTGGCTATGCGTGACATTGCTGCAACATCTGTCGGCAGTCCTGTTATATAGACTTTGCGTCTCATGTGTCTGCATGTATCAGAGGCTAAAAAATGTGATAGGACAGCAATTTCATGCTCAGGAAAGCAAAACATGCTTAGCGGTTCATCTGTGGTTCAAGCAGCAACGCAGACAACCGTAGACGACACGCAAACTATAAACGCTGGTCCGCGCCTATTCACCCGCCCAGAATCTGAACGTGAGGAAAACGTTCTGATGAAGTTTGTGACGAACGTTCGAATTCCTCATACGTACCTCATCCGAACGTTCGAATGTTAGCTAAATTCGTACTGAAAATAACTTGCGACGAACGTTCGCATGAAGTTTGAGTAAGAACGTTCTATATAATGCCTCAAACGTACGTTCGTATGACATATCGATATTTTATAACTTGATGGCTTCCCATACCATGTTGAGCTATGATCGAATTATGCAGACAGAAAACAAGATCCTTGATTAATAATGTATTGAAACATAGAAACAAAGGGCATCACGTTGAACAACACTAGAAAACAATTGATTACAAATATTGAAATTAGTGCAAATTATTTCAAAATTACAAATATTGAAGCAGTAAACGTGATTAAATTCAATGAGAGTTTAAAACAAACTTAAGAAGGGAGATGACAAAACGAGTCACACCTTTTAAGCCAGCAATAAGCAACAAATTCCGGAAGAGGTGTCTAGATTTCTATAACTGGTGTATGGAACAGGAAATTACTCCAAGTCTTCACCATCGTCAGTTTCACTTACTGGGAGAGTAGAATCAGATGATTCAGCTTCCATCGAAGAAACAGTTCCCGTGGCACCACCAACACTCGAGCGATAATTTATTGCATTTTTTCTGTTTGGCATTGTTTTCAAGACCTCAGAAATACCACTTGATGTAGCCTTCAAAGAAGATTGGGTTTGTTGCGTGACAGCGACCACCAATGCCTTGTAAATGATTGTGATCTCATCAGCAAAGCTTGTCTTTTTGCTTCCTGATTGTCCTTGACCACAGAAGAATTGCCATATAGATGATGGCGCCATCGAATATAAACATTGCCGAATACTTGAGATCAACGTACATTGATGTTTTGGCACTTAACTGAGCAAGCAGTTCGCTAAAGCATTCCTTCGTCGAATACTCCTAGGATCGCTTACCTTCAACAATTCATTTCGCTCGATTAACTGAAATAGAAAATATGCATTCTTATTAATTGATTCAACAAATCATTGGCATATGAAGTCAAGAAATAATTGGCAAAATATGATAAAGTGATATCACGAAGAAGGTTTTACAAGAATTACATAGCATATGATAATGAACACTCGCAAATTTCAAACTGTTTGAGATAGAATCGTTAGTTATGAGCGACATAGTCGCGGTTTTTTTGAAATATCAGGTATTTTCCTCTAATCTTATTATTTTCTCCAAATATGAGCTAAGCAATGTTTCATTGCCCGATTAATACATGATATCAACACTCGAGTTCTGAACGATGCATTGCAGGCTTCCTAGTCAAAATGGCCCCAGCACAAAAGTAGTATGTATTAAACTGTCGTAGGAAATGCATCTTACAAGTATTTGAGTAGGACTGGGAGGAACATTACTGGACATCTTAAACATGCGTCTGTGATTTTTATAGAAAGACGATAGCCCCTTACAGATTGACGGTAGGTCTGCTATACACACAAAATGTAAAAAATAATGCGTTCCGTGAAGAAGTAAGGGACTTTTTGTAAAATACATGGCAGAGAGGTATCCTGTAGACACAGATATTGTGCACAAGCAAAAACGACCAATGCTCAGTGCTTGTAACACAGTCGTGTAACAGTTTCGACATAATTATGCAATGCAAACCAAACAGTGCCCAATATATGAACGATAATGTGCCCGACGCATTTTGGTCACATCAGTCACATAAATAGGCCTATGTGACTACTTCTGTGACCGATTATACTCACAACATCAAGCATCATGCCCTAAACAAGGACATAATGAGAATAATTCGAGTTATTTTTGGTACTTTCAAAGCTGCTCGACTCAAATGATTCATGAGCAGTAAGATACGTCGGACTAAAGAAATTTTGATTTCAATTGATATGTAGCACTCAGTAAATTGTAATGGAGCATAATAATTAATAGAATTCATGACACAATTTTGGTACTCCTTAAGAGGACTGTGTATGCGTTATCATAAAATCTTTACAATGTATCATTACATCAGCTATCGTACAAATTTATTTTTATATTTATCTTTCATAACACAAACCAGGCAGAGTCAATTACAATTGACCTGCTCTTTTTCTTCAAATCTTGGATTTGATGCTTCCATCTTCTACCTGGTCAATAATTCAATGGTTAATGAAGAAATGTGATATTTCCCTAGTTACATCAACATTTGCATTATTGCATTGGGCCCTTACAGGTTGTATACAAAGTAACCCCGGGTTTATTTCCCAAATATTTTGCTTTACTTGCTCTTTATTATTTATCAATTATTTAAAAAAGACAAGGTCAATTCGTTTTCCTCACAAAACATTACTTCATACTTTGGAGTTGGTGACGATGACAACCGATCACAATTTTGAGAATTGAGCTCGATTAAAACTAATAATTATAATACTGCAGTAAAAAAGGACGGACGGCTTCAATATTATGCGCAGTTGTTGGACTAATTTGAGCAATTTTGATATCATCATCACAAAAACATGATTCATTAGCTCAGATAGCTCTGTGACGCAAAGAATTTTAAAAACTTCATTAAACATGTAGTTAAAGTGTATGAGCATATTTAGTTGTGCTCATTATAGCCTGTTCACTGTAAATGAGCTTCTTCAAATGCACCTCGACGTTGTTCCGTTGAAGGTATTGTAAAGATGATCGACCACACTCAAAGTAACAAGAAATCAATTCGTTTATTTTCACGGTGTCTATAAACGATTCACGAGAGAGAAGTCTCGAAGGATTTCGCTCTAAATGCAAGACAGTGAAGAAAGGATACTTGAATATTTTTTATGATAAAATTCAAACATACTCGACAACTAATTTGTCAATAGCTCTGTTTCAATTCATAGAAGTGACACTATCTCACATTCCGGAGTTACTTAATATGCACGTAGATAGACAGTACTGGTCAACGTCGATGTAACCAATCGAACATCTTCCTTGGATGGGTCTTGTTTAATGCATGAGGTACCAGGTGCTGTTATAATATCAAGGAATCCATCCCTTCTTTTTTTGCTGACCGAAGATAGAGGATCATAAAATATCGTTATCATCTGCCCATACTTTATCCAACCTGCGAAAGATATGGACGGAAAGTGCATAATGTGACACCAGTTCTACCATGTCAATAGTACTGTAACAGCACTAATAAAAATTTAAATCAACTTACCAAATCATACGAAGATACAGGAAATCCCAAATCATGCAAACAACTGACGGCACTTGATTTCGCTCGAACATGCTGACTACTACTCGACATATTCACTATTGATGGCGTGTAAGGTTTACCATCTTCGTCTTCAGGACTGGAGTCGATATTGGTATTACCATGCAATAAAACATCTACCTTCCTTTCCAAACGATCTAGTCTTTCAACGATTCCGTGCAATGCACCAGTTTCATCCGATTCATTGGTACATGATACATTTGCTATTGAATACTTTGATGAGATGCCATTAGCTTGATCAAGTGCTGGAATAGATTCGGTATGAAGAGAAGTAACATAATCTGTGTCATTGACTAAAGCAGCGGACGAGATGCGAGATGTCTCTGAATAAGATCGAACAATAGTTTGAGCGACTGTGCTTTTCCCAGGTCTTTCCTGATGATTTCCACCAGATGATTCGTATTGATTTCCATTGGTTTCCACATCGCAAATCAGATCTTTCGAGTAGCTTCTTATCGAGTCTTTCGCACTGATTTCCGATCACTGAAAAATATAAAGTGGATCTATAACGTTTGAATGAATTAGAAAAAACGTAATAAGAAACGTACGCAGGTTTTTATATCAGGATCACAGTCCGAAATAATACTTAAACTGTTTTCATCATAGATTATGAGCATAAATGGACTGCATGTCTTCCGATCTATAACTTCCAGTTCTACGCTCCTATTTCAGTTTATACATAAATTTCGCTTGATAACTAAGTTGACATGTATCAGCATGCATTCATATTTACAATAGTGCATTGAGTTCTATGAAATGTTCAACAACGAAGTCTATATATGTTTTTCTGATCTTTTCTGAAGCCCAAATTGTAAAAAAATATAACAAAGTGACTCACTCGATGAATCATGTAGGACTGCTGGACTTTTGTAGCATACAGTGGATTTCAATCTTTGGTTCTTCCTTCCCAACACTTGTTCTCTATCAGAAGTTGATAAAGTACCATCTTTCTGTTTTAACGCACGCTCTGCACTTTCACGAGAATCATATTCACCTAACATTCGCCCTGGCATTTGGTTCCAATTTTCTTTGTCGGGTTGCGACTGATTTTGAATCAATATCGATAAATTCCTTTCAGCCTCACTCCCTGATGTAGGCCACCAGCACTGATGACAATTTATCACTTTTCCTTGCTTGTCGACACGCTTTGAGGAAATAATCCATGACGAAGGGACACAAAACAGCGTACTATCCACTCGAAACTGGAAGAGTGTCCAGTCAATCTGAAGCGACAAATATCCTATTTTTATCAAAATGCCGCTTGCATGTGATGTTTACATGCATTAATTATATGAAGTGATAGGCCTAAACTAAGATTACAGGTATGCAAGTATTTCGCACTAACTAGCTTCATGCTGTAACTCAAATATTTACGCAGCCACATACATATAGATCTATTCGACGCTATAACTCACAAATCTATCCGGGCGTAGTTTTCTTTTTCGCTGAGGTCGAATCTTGATAGAAGTCTCCATTCAAGTTTCTTCCTAAAAATACAAAAATCGATATGTTATCACGTATAGCCGATACAAGGCTTTAGCACTCACCAAATGGGGAATAATTTACATATGTAAATGCGAATGATTAACTGCTTATAATGATTATCAACATAACACAACGAGAAAGCTCAATACTCCTCATTATGCAACAGCGCCATGAAAATACTACGCTCGATAAACTCTGGGTCTGAAATTCCAGGAAAATCGGATAGATCAATTCGTATACCTCTACGAAACATGTAAACTTCTTCGGTTTTAACGTAAATTTATCTCCACGAAGAAGTTTTCGACCACAAGCAGTCAACGAGGGAAGACGAGACAGGTTGTGTGGAGAAGGTTTGAAGTTGTAAATACTCTTTCATCAAAACTGAGCCATCAGTGACACATACAGCTTCATAGAACTTATGTGATTTAACGTTCGCATAAATGTTATCTGGAGTTGTAACATAAATTTTAGGGACAGGAATATTGATTTTAACTTTTTCAACTGAAATTTGCCTTCTTCGAATCCCTTTGACTATTGATGTAAGAGGATCGTGTGAAGTGCAGAAAAACTTTTTTACCAAGATGATTTTCAAAAGGTCCATCTAAACCAACATAACGCGAAGCAATACTAGGTAAGTGCTGCATTACATGAGGGTTGTATGACATAAACGATTCACCATAATATAGGGAGAAACCTTTCACTACATTATTCATGAGACTTTAAGTGGTCTCTTCATAAGCAGAGGCTTTATCTGCATCACACATCAAATAGCATGCTATGCTAAATTTTAGGAAATGACGGTATTGGAGTTGATTGACAGTTAAATCAAACAGCAATATTTTACCCGTATAGAGTAGAAACTGCCTCAATTCGGTATACTTATAATCGGCAAGCTCAGTTGTGGCTTTCATTTTTCTTGCGAATATACGAGGTAAATATCTATTGACTATCTAATTCTAGCATCCATAATTCGAAAATTGCTTGCACTCATTCTGCAGTTATAATATCATGAATAGGATGGCCGCGAACAGAAGACTACGTTTCATATCGGAGTATGTAAAAACCAGTTCTGTCTTCTACTAAAATTTTATGCCTAAGAGATGACGTTAAAAGCTATTTACAGGCCCGACGTTTCACGCCTTCGCGCTTCCTCAGGGCCAACACAAGCTAAAAGCACAAGTAAGACCGACAGCGTAAGGAGAGCGTGATGACAAAGCTCTGCAACCTTATATAGTGGTGTGTGGGATGTGAGAATCAGACTAAAAATCAATCAGTTCATGTTTGCGGTTAATGTTGGGCTTTATGCTCTTGTTATAATATCCATTGACACTTCTTTTTGGACCCGTGGTTAACCATAACAGCAGCTTTTTAATAGTTCCACCACCTTGGTGCATGAAGTCTGGAGGGAACTCTTTGACAAGGTCAACATTGAGTGAAAGTAAATGAGAGTCAGTAGGACCTTTATGATAACCCGATTGTCTCTTACTACGGAACCGCTCGTTCCAGGAGAATCTTCACTTGAATTCTCATTTAATACTTCATCGATTTCTATGACAGAATCATCTGATACACTTTCATCCGAGGCGAAATCTGAGGTATCATCTGAATGACACCATTTCATCTTCTCATAATTGATGTCTGTTTTGACTAGTCTTTCAATAACAATATCATCCTCTTCGTCGAAATGGTCAAAATCATTGCTACTTATCTCAAGCAACCTAGCATCAAAAATCCTATCTGAAGATACCTCATCATGCCGTCGCTTCTTAAACATCAAATCTCGAATGTATGTCTTTCTTTTTATTGCTTTTTCTGAACGGGTAACCTTTATTTCATCTGTAAGATCATGTAACACATCGCTTATCATTGTTGAAGGAGTATTAGAAAATCAAACGCATTTACTTCTTAACCATTCCAAACAATATGACATCTGAAAAAGAAAAATCTCGTGTTGATATTGTTTACATATACTGAGGCACATGTGTACTATGTTACTAAAAATAGTCAATTAAAATATACAAGATATTGTCACCGAGCCTCTAGTTCCAAGAGCAAATATCATTCTCTCTCCCCCCCCCCATATCATGTAAAACTAGGATTGATTCAATTCGTTTAGACTCAAAAGAAAAATAATAGCCCAGCGATAACCAACTTCAAACAGATATTTCCTAAATTTCAGCGGTTAAGATTCGTGGGTGTTTGAACGATTCTTCTTGCATAGATACAGGTATTTACCATCCCCACTCAATGCGCCAGAAGAATTTTATAATAAGCCTACTAGCAGGTTTAGCAATTGCTATTCGAAGAAAATGCGAAGGAATTCAAAATATAATTATGTCCGTTTATCCGCACTGAGAGTTTCAGGCCTATAGAGAAATTTCCGGAAAATCTGGTGGTCCACAAAAAAGAGCTCTGTAGGGTTCAGAACGCAGTGTCACAAGGGGCAAGTGGTACTCTTTTAAGGACAAAATTTCAGTTTCGATTACAAGTAAACCAAGCGTCATTTTTTACACCCACTAATTGACCACGGCAAGACAACACGGAGCCTTTCACCTTCGGCTATTCCATTTTGCATACAGCCTCGCAGATGTCATGCAAGTCTGAGTATCTGATTTTATTGAGATGTACCCAGTAGTTGTTAAGAAATGTTGGGAAACTATGGAAATGTGGCATGAAATGACGATTCTACAATGACCCTCAACTTTTGTAATCGCTGCTGATGGTAACTATCTTTAAAAATCTTCCACCTTCGGCTATGATATCTTTCATGTAATGTTGTGCATAACATGCGAGTATGAGTCTGATTTTTTTAGATTTACCCAGTAGTCATTAAGATAGGTGCGGGAAACTATCGGAAACTTTGGCATAGATTGACCATGGAAGCCCTCAATTTTTTTGCTGCAGTCAATTTAAATTCTTTACGCATGAATAGTTCTCCCATAGTGTGCCATACTAGATGGCCGTTGGGCATCAATGGCCAGGCCATGGGATTCTTATTTTCCCTTAATCATAAATGCCTAAGCGAAATTCAAACGAATTAAAGAAACTTCTCGTTTGACTAGACGCGAAAATAATACTTAGGAACCTCTATTATCACGATTTTCAAGTTCTGAGATGTCATAAACTATACACAAATATTTTTAAACTAAAATGTCCCTGAAAGAAATCGGCGCACTTGACCACGTGGTCAGTTCAAGACTCTGAATATACTTTCATCACTACTCCTGGTAATCAGTGGCACCGTAGAATCTTTAAGCCCCACAAATCGCTGTCCACGAACGGCGCCCCTGTTGGTGGACATGGCTAAATGTCTAACTCTATCGATTCATCCAGTACAGGTACCTTTCAAAAAGGCAGTGTCTATTGTTACCATTGAGAAAATATCAAACATACACTATCATCATGAATTTCTGTAGATTGATCGATTATACAAGTACAATTCATATAAAACTTATCAAAATATTTAGCAACTTGATGAAAAATTGATCAAAACCTAGTATATTTCCACGACTCAGGACGTGAGAGACTATCAGTAGAATTTAGATAAAATTTGAACATACACGCATTAAATGTTAAACTTAAATTAGATTGAATACATATCACAAGTTTGCCACATATTCCGATTAAATATCAAAGTGTGTTTCAAAAGTGGTGTATACGATATAGCAATTCCCAGAATGAGAATAGTTGTTTCTGTATAAATGACTTATTGTCACATGCCTATAACTAATCTGGTTCAATTGCCTTAGGCCGAAATGACCGCTGAAGAGAAAAGTAAGACCTAACAATGTCATCATCCCCCCGTGGAAATAGCGTCACATAGTTATTTCGATTATTTTCAGAAATGCCGACGTGAAAATAACCGGCCAACATATGGTCGGGTGACGGTTAGAATTTGTGATAACAGTTTAGTAATAGAATTGTTATTCTCACGATTTCGTCCGTGGGAATAGCCACAGTATGTTGTGTAATGCGTTATTCTCACGATCCGAGTCATAGAAAATAATCAATCCGTATCTTACCTCGTCTAAGCATATCGAATTAATGAGCTAAAAGTAAACTGACACTAAAGTGGGAGACACCCCGAAAATATCATGCTCAATTTTAATTTGCTTAGGTCCTGCATGAGAACGGCCCCTAATCCTACCCCACTAGCGTCAGTTATCAGCGTCTTGGGAGATTTCGGGTCGTAAGCAGTGAGCTTCACGTCACGTCCTATAGCTTCCTTGACAGTCTTGAAAGCTCGCTCTTGGTCAATACCCCAAGAAAACTGGGTGCCCCTCAGAAGCTTTCTAAGAGGTTCAGAGATGGTGGCTAAATTTGGGACAAATTTCCCACAGTAATTAACCAAGCCTAAATATGAGCGTAGTTCAGACACGTCCTTTGGAGCTCTACAGTTGATGATGGCATCCGCCTTGTCCTCAGTAACAGAAATACCTCCAGGAGGAATCTTGTGGCCAAGAAAGTCGAAAGATTTAGATCCGAAAAGACACTTATCTCTATTCAAAGTGAGTCCTGACGACTTAAGCTTGCTTAAAACCTTCTCCAGACGTTCCCTATGTTCCTTTTCATCCGAGCCGAACACCACTATGTCATCCATGTAGCTTACAACACCCTCACACTGAGCAAGAAGCTGGCTTATGATATGATGGTATATTACTGGTGCGGCATTGATGCCAAACATAAGTCGCTTGTACTGGAAAATACCAAATGGAGTTATGAACGTGGTTATATTACGTGACCCTGGAGCTGATTCAATCTGATGGAATCCTAGGTTCATGTCAAGTCTGGAGAAAACTTTTCCTGTGCAAAGCTTTGTAACTGAGTCATTTACCAAGGGGAATGGGTACTTGATTCTTTCTATTGCCTTATTAGCCTGTCGCATGTCAACACAGATACGTACACGGCCGTCAGACTTCGGTACCACGACTATTGGACTTATCCACTTAGACAGTTTGTTCAAGGGTTCTATGACGTCGACCTCGACCAACTCGTTCAGTGCCTGTTTAACCTGTTCTTGCAGCTGAAATGGGATTGGACGAACTTTCTGCGCTACAGGACTAACTGTTTTATCGATGGATAAATCTAGCTGATAATCAGCCAGTTTTCCTAATCCTGAGAATAATAATAGATCAGAGCTCCTTCCCACAGAGTTGACATTTAACGAAACAAGTCTTAGTTCGCTGGCTGTCCATTTCCCTAAAATAGGTATGTCTTCTCCGTCGAATACAAAAAACTCAGCGTCAACAGATCTGTCACCTACACTGACCTTGGTCGCATATCTACCTTTAACATTCAATCCCTCTCGCTGGCCATAGGAGTAAATCTTTTCATTTTCAACCTTCCACGACTCGCAGTGGATCCCACTATCCTTCAGCCTGTTCCATGTCTCTTCATCGACTATATTCATGGAAGCTCCTGTGTCAATAAGTAAACCAAGTGATGAACCACCTACAGAACAAGTCACCACCTCTGTCATCGGAACTACATACCGACCTGTAACACGCTGAATCCGCCTCTGATTGGCTGACAACTGCGAAAGCATAAGCTTGATCTCTACCACTACCTGCACTCTCATCCGTACTAGGCCTATTTTCTTGAATCAAGTTCACTTTGCTTTTAGTCCTACAGCATGCAGTTGCATGTCCCGTTTTCCTGCACTTGTTGCACTTCATTTTCCACACGGGACACTTAAAATCCTTAGCCATATGTCCAGTCTGACCGCAACGGTAACATAAGGCATTAGGCATATCTTTGGAGCTTGGCCTACCGAAATGTCGATTCTCTTCCTGCTTGAAACTACTTTTCCTGCCCGTTCCACCTGCACCCCTGTCAGGTTTGAAACGCAGAACGCTATTCATTGTTTTTGTACTAGTTTCCTGAAAGTTCCTAGCCTGGGCTCTTGTGACTTCAAATGCTCGACACCTTTGGACAACATCATCTAATGACTGTTTATCACCTTTCTCTAAAATGTTCTCACGTAATGTCTGGGCTCTCAACCCCTCCACGATTTGATCAATGATCGCCTCCTCTGGGTTATCAAAGTCGCACAGACCTGCTTGTTGCTTCACTCTAGTGATAAGTTGGTAAACATTATCGTTGTCTTGCTGTAATTTACGAAACAAATGGCGCTCGTAAGTCTTGTTGGTTTTAGGTGCAAAGTACGTGTTTAAACTATCACAGCACAACTGGAAACTATCGGTGCCTTTAGGCTCAGCGGCTTCAAGATTTTCACAGATGTCTTGTACATCACTGCCTGCAAGATGCAACAACAAAGCATTTTTCTGGTCAGCTGATGTGATATTTCTACCTACAGCTAAGTAGTTGAAACTCCGCAAATACTTCTTCCATCTCGAGTTAGCACTTTCCGATTGAACGTCGAACGAGCCTAAGCCTCGGTTTTCAAGACTCATTTCTTTAAATAAAAAAATGAACCCTATCACACAATAACCAGAAATAACTTAAAATAAATTATTTCAGCAAAATCAATGAAACCCATGGCAGCATAGAACACTTTTAATCCGTTTTTTTCTCCGTCGCCAAATTATGTGCCGTACGAGTGGTTATGCACTTATTAAAGTACATGCGGGTAAGTAAAAAACACATCGTTTCACTATCACACGATAATACCTAAAATGATACCTTTTATTTCAGATTCAATGCTGTTATAAACAAGCGTGACCTTGAGATGGTTAATAACATA
This sequence comes from Prostheceraeus crozeri, assembly GCA_907163375.1. Taxonomy (NCBI): domain Eukaryota; kingdom Metazoa; phylum Platyhelminthes; order Polycladida; family Euryleptidae; genus Prostheceraeus; species Prostheceraeus crozeri. Next base: position 26,259 of record CAJQUW010005915.1, on the reverse strand, counting down.
AATATTCGCAGCCACAGATAGCGCGTACATTACAATGACAACCATTAATAAGAACCCTTAATTTTTGAGTCAAGTGTTACTTAACTTTATAGTAACATGATTTTAAGAGCGACTAACACTATTATTAACTCTTGACATAAACATTCAACAGTAACTTCTTTTCGTCGGGTTAATAAATATATGCTTAGGCCAACAGGTTGGGGCAGCATAATCTATATAAACAAAATGTCTGTCAGATTTGAAACAGAGACCATTTAAACTAAATAAGTATTAACAGTTAAAGATGTCAGTGAAATGGAATAAAGAAAACAATCTTGTATTCTGATTCACTTTTGATAGAAAATCTAATGAGTCATGATAGTCTAACTGGCAATCGGTGGCATCAGTGATCTTATTCACGTGAGGTTTGGAAGAGTCAAGCTCTCTGATGATGACATTGACTCTTTGTAGCATGTTTCCTTTGCGACACAGTGAACATCTTTAGGATGACTTTCCCTATTCACAATTTAGTTCTTTTAAACATAGCTCATGATTTTGATACTACACGACAAAAACGTTCCATACAATTTTATTCCATTTGAACATCTCTGGCATACGTGCAGCGCTGCATTTGCTCCAAGCACGTGTATCACAGAGTAAGGAAATGGTGTACTGTTAAAGCACTATACTGCTGTTCTGAATGCTGATTAGCACTATCCATGATTAATGCATTTCCATTATAATTTCGCCACTACTACGTGGGCTTTTTCCCCTTTAACGGATGCGCAATCTCCATTGCCAAAAGTGCAATTGCTCATCTAGTTTGTCAGCAAGAGAATACCTGGAAGCCAAATATCAACTGAACATGCACCCACATGATGGCGCATCTCTAAGATGTACAAATAATATTGCTACTATTCATTACCATTAAGCATTAAGTAAACCGTAGAATATGGTGTAAGCATGCACTTACGCTTGTTTTGTTTAACTATGCTAGTTGAATAAGTCTCAATAGCAACCATCAATGACCATATTTTAAAATTACTCATTTCTATCAACAAGATTGAAGAAGCAATAAAGAAAAATAACATAACCCAATAAAAAATGCGGGGCACCAAAAAAATTCATAACTCAGAATGGAATGTTTGCACCTGAAACATAAATCATATCTTTTCCACCAATGTCATTCTCGCATAGAAAATGTTCCTAACAATAACAGTTCCTTCTCCCTTTTGCAGCTGTGATAAGGAAGGTTGTTTACGTTGTAATTCCATCTACAGTCCTTCCTTTTTCGTGTCCAATACTACCAAAAAGGCCTTTTCCATCGATTTAAGTGGTTCTTTCAATTGCAAATCCAGTTATGTTGTATATCTAATTACTTGCGCCGAATGCTGGTTCCAGTATGTTGGCAAGACCACAGTCCTTAAATGCTAGGATGAACGGTCACACTTATTGCTTACAGAAATGGCGTAGTAGAATCCAATGCATACTCCTTAACATGAACAAATGAATGGAGGATAGGATAGATTGAGTAGACGTGCATCACAAGTGCCGTGCATGTAATTCATTTCTAGGTCTCTATTCATGAGGTGTGAAATGAACGTATTTTAAACGTTTCAGACACTCGAAGTTCTTTGATAACTCAAATCGAACTTCCTTCAAAGTTTGAGCTAAGTTCTGAAACGTTACGCACTTATGAATGACTTATTTCAAACGTTCGGTTCAAGTACTCGAACGTTCTGTTCTGGGCGGGCATAAGCATTCCCCATGTCTTAACAGCATCAGATGAAGTGATTTCTGACTCTTAGTGCAGCGCGTATGCCAGCGCGTAGAAGAATAGAATGTCTTAATTACTCCTTAATTATGCGTGAATTACGCGTGGCATGTCACATAGTGAAGTGTTGGTTGTGCAGAGTGATTCTGCCTTGATCTCAAGAGTGTGGTGATATTTTTTAATTGGAAAATCCAATGACTGTGTTAGATTACTATTCCTCATATATTTTGTCATTATAACATTAAAATTCCCTGACTAGTTCAAGGACGGAGTATCGTTGTTGTTTGTTCCAAATTTCTTTTGAAGTAATTGAGGTAGACGACAGGTTAACAGAGTGTATCCAGATACTCCAAATTATTTTCTTTTTTGTGATTCTTTACATTCACAGGGCGAAGTAATGACTGTTTGCAAAGTCAATGGAATTGGAAAAATGTTTGTAAACAACACGACACTCTAGAAGAGAGAAGAGAATTCCTGTGCTATACAAGCAAATCTTAGAGAAGTTTTGCAAAACAGGAGCTCCCTACATCCGGAATCATATTGTTTTTTCTCCTGTTGCTTTCATGTAGAGCTTTCCATACATTTTGCAGGAATGCTATTGATAATATTATTGAGTTGGGAAACACGAAATGTTTTGTAGTGAAATTTCACAGTATCATCTGCAGTGTAAACCAAACTCTGCCCCATATGTCATCAATAATGTGTCCGAGTTTTCGTCACATCGGTCTCATTTGGTCACATACATTACTTCCATTTGACTAATGACGAATCATCATAAATCATACATACACATTGATTCATAAAGTCCCAAATGAGCACTAGAAAGAGTATTTTGAGTTCAAAAATATTAGGGAAATTTCATGTAGTAACGGACGCTTTCGCAATATAATAGCTAGAAAATCATACGGTTAGCCCTTTTCGAGGTAATGACGAAAATTCAAAATGGCAGACATAAAACCGAAGCTGCATTCTGGGGTTATATTAACGGTATGACAAATTCAGCAGGAATTCACAAATTAGACAGAAATAAGAATGATAAGCTTCAGCTGAATAACGAGCAAACAAGATAGGCAGGCAATTATTTTGATACTAGCTATCTAGTTTCCGTATGAATTGCCAAAATTAAGCAAGTGGACTTTTATTGCAAGGTGGCGGTCTATTGGTGGAGGTGGAGGTTCATTGCAGGTTTTCCGGTACACTGTAAACAAATGAGAAACCATTTCTAAGTTTGGTCATCGGATTACCCAAATAAAAGACGATCCGAAGAAGACCTATTGCTGTTTCAGCGTATCTCTCTTTCGATTATCAGAGAGAAATCGAAGTCGTATTAGGAGCCTCCAATTAATGATTTTTCTTTTATATTTCACATTTTTCCTTCAATTTCTTACTCTTTCGTTTATCCGTATTTGTGATGTCTTTTCAATCTCTTTGTATCACAAGTAGCCTGTAATATTGTTAATGTGACATATCTATGATTATATAAAATACATGTAAGTGAGAAAAATGAATGTTTCAAACTGTTGTGTATTTGAACTCTTGTTGATGTGCTCTGAGATTGTAACCTACCTTGCTCTTCACTTTACCGTCTGTGAAACGTGCCTTGACATAAAGCAGAGAAAGTTAACTTTTATTCTTATTGTAAATCTCTACTTTGTTGATGCATTTTTAATACTCTTAAGTCCCATGAGTTTCAAGTTCGCTGATTTTTCATAAATCTCTAATTATTGAAAGTACTTGTTCGGAAAAATAATATTCGTTTAGACAACAAACTGAAAAAGTGCATATTCTGACGTAAACTTTTGCGCTTTTCAGACGATCTACACCCTTCAATGCGTGGAATTTGGTTTATACTTGGATGGAAGAACTCTGTCTGTGGGGTGATGCAAACAATATTCAGATCAGCCAAACATAAACAGCTGAATTAATTATCAGCTTCAAGAAAGAAGGAATAAATGACCCCCAATCTTACTAGACGGATCGCCAATCAAGCAGGTCAATACCGTGAATCTCTTGGGGATAACGACCGTTTGTCAACTCACTTTCCGTGAGCATGTTATGAGATGCATAAGCGTAGAGCCAATCAGAGTCTTTTAGTTCCGCACCTTAAGCCGCTTTAAAGCGAATCAGGAAGGACTGCTGCGCCTCTATTGATACCTCAGACATCTTTGAATATGCTGCACCACCTCGGTTTCCCTTTACTTGCATTACTAAACACCTAAAAAACCATCATCGAACGTGTGAAGCAGACCTCGTACAATTTTGCCAGATCAGGACCATATTTCACTTATCGAAATTCTTAAGTCAAGCTTGATTTTACATTTCATTCACTTATCATCTTATCTTAAAATCTTATACTTTTAGCTAAAGATCTTATCTTATGATCTTATGTTTTTAGCTTATAATCTTATAAAGTTTACTTAAGTTATTGAGCTTTCCACTTATAATCCTATGTTCTAATTTCACTACTTATGTTACCCAGAGAAAACTTAAGAATGTTATTAGGAATGAAAATGTTGCCTTATGAATAAAGTAAAAGGCTGGACATTACATATATTCGTCAATATAGTTTTGTCGCACAGTATTACCCACTTGATGTGGATGATGGCTGTCTATTTCTCGACGAGGCGAATCATCTTCGCTGTTTGACAACCGAGAAGGATGAACGGGAATCTTCAACTTCCTGCAGATGTTGTGCAGAACACAACATGCAATAACCACTTCAGGCACCTTTGTTAGTTCGTATCGAGCTGGCCGAAGAAGAACGTTAAACCGCTGTTTGAGGATACCAATTGTTTGCTCAACATTTTGACGTCCTGCGAGAATACGTCTCTGAAAAGTTATTTGCCTGCCGCTCAACATATTAGCGAATGTAGAATCATAGGGAGTAATTAGATACCACCGACATGGATAAGCGCTGTCACTGAGAAGCGATAAGTTTTCCTCTTTGATCAATTGTGGAACATCAGAATATTCCCACATTCGAGCGTCGTGTGTAGATCCAACGCAGGATACATCAGCGTGAATTATTTCATAATTAGCAGCGCAAATAACTTGCGCATTTAGAGAATGGTATTGTTTTCTGTTAACAAAAACATGTTCGTGTGGATGAGATTTCGGACGCTGAATTCTAATGTGAGTTCCGTCAACAACACCAAGTATGTTAACGAGATGGTACTTCTCATTGAAATAATTCGTATGTCTTTCAGCAGAACGTCCTGTAGGCCACGATGTCCACTCATTGATCATTGATGGAGAAGCGATGGCATATATCACTGCCCAAACACACCGCCAAACCGTAGTAGTCGAACATTCTCCAACTCGACGTAAGTTCCATAAATAGTTTCCGGTGCCAAGCCATTAAAGAGTAAGTAAGATGGCTGTCTCTTTAGATAATCCACGATTAGAATTATGGAAGTCCTGTAAACTGGCCTTTAAGTGATCGATGAGTATGGAAGCATGGTGTCTTGAAAATCGAAATTCTTCATAAAACTGTGGGTCGCTCAAGTCCGGCATGAGACGTACACTTGTTTCATTACTTTCAAATTCAAGTAAAATACCAAGATCACTGAAGTCACGTGATGCACGAATAAGTCTCGGTAGACTATTCATTTTGTCTGATGAAGTGAGTAACGTCGTTTTGAAGACTTGCCAATAATGCGAATAACCATAGGTAGCCCTTTGTTATTTGTGAATAACTGGGTGACGTACAAGGGTGTAAGGCATTCGAATAATACAGTGATTGGCCCAAAACAACCGTGCGCGCTAGCGTAAATTTAACCGGCGCTTCAGTTATCTATACACTTGAGATACTGACGTCACGTGTGTCTTCTCTATTAAGGTTTGGGCATTGGTAACAAGTTTTCCAGTCACGCTTTCAAACTATCCGTCGTTATAATTCACGGAGTCAATATGGTTGCAAAGAAATTTACCGACTCTCAAACCCTTCTTTTGATCAGCCTCATTAAAGACAGGTATGATATCATCTACGGTTCATTTTCTGCAGACATTTCGAAAAGTGACAAAACTAGTGCATGGAATTATATAGAGGAAACTTTCGCATGTTCATTACTCAGTAATCAAAACGCCGACGAATATGGGCATGAAAAGCTGAAGAAGAAGTGGGAAAATATTCTTCAAAAGATACCAACGTATATCAAGGCAAAAGAAAAAAATCAATCTTCTACTGGCCGCGAACCATTCCGAGAAAACGAAAAGCTAGAAAGGGCTCTCGACGTCGTGGGGAGAGATAACCCCAAATATTTCAAACCCGATTTCGCGATGTCGTCCACTTCTTTCATGGATCAGCTAACTGAAGAACTCGAGACTACAGCGGAAGCACCGACGCAGAATCCAACGATGTCCTCTGACTTCTCCACCCCGACTCCTCCACCGTTCAAGAAAGCGAGAATTGTAACGGCTGATCGTGTTCCGCAAGTCGCCTTCGCCAGCTACATTGAAACGGAAAGATACCAAATTATGCTGCAACACAAAAGTTACATGAAATATCTTCAAGTTAAGACTGAAGCACAAAATGCTAAAAAGTAATTCTATTTGCTGAAAAAAGAACTCTTACTGAAGAAGCACAATACATGTATGTAAGTGTTCTAATTTGAAGATTCAGTTACATTTGTGCATAAAATTCAATTCAATATATGAGAACATTGTTGGATAAATCTACGTTATCATTTCGAATGGGTAGTCTTACAAGCAAGATGATGATTTAAATATTCATAAGATTATAAGATTTGGCTTATCGACTTAAGTTTGTCCATAAGATCTTAAGTGAACTAGAATGATAAGTGAAATAGGGCATGAGTCACTCATTAGAATATAAGACGATAAGATTATAAGATAAGATGATAAGTATAAGTCAATTCTTGTCATAAGTGAAATAGGCTCCAGAACTACACCGATACCGTCAAACCCAGTGCGTCCCTTCCTATCAGTGGCCTCTTACGTGACCTAATTAAACACTTCTACAAAATGCAATGTCCCATTGATCCCCTTTATCACCTTTCCCGTACAACCAGAAAGGACAGTGGTTTCCGTAGTGTGCGATTCACGAACTCCATATCCAAACTTTGCGTGATCAAAGAGCTTTGTTGTTCGGAAATAAAGCTTAAAGTTTCTCTCTCTCTCTCTCTCTCTCTCTCTCTCTCTCTCTCTCTCTCTTCCTAGACGGCTACGACCTCAAAAATGCCTTGTCTCAGAGGAGTCAATTGAAAAATCCCATGGTTAGACACGAAACATCCAGATTCTACAGTGATACCGCAGCACCTTCTATTGACTTGACAGATGTCATAAAAGCCCTTTCTACTTTCAAAATTACTTCACCGGATCCTTCATGCATCCCAGCATTCATTTACCGAGAATCTTGAGACATCATAGCGATCACATACCATTATGTTTGGAACCTCTCCCTCTCCAATGTCACATTTTCCAGCCGCTAGAAGGAGGCACAAATAACAGCAATACCAAAAGAAAAGTATTCCCAAGTCGTAGAAGAAATTCTCAACCACCCTATCGACGCACGAATCTTTGAAAGAATTGTACATAAAAAATGGATACTACCAATATCGTGGAAATCGGTGACCCATTGCAATTTGCCTACCGACCTTCTTTATCAACAGCTGATTGCCTTCTAGTCATGCAACATTATCATATTAAGCCAACTGAGTAAAAAAAGAATATTGATGGAGTGCGTGTTATTAGAGTCGACTTCAGAAAAGCCTTCGACATAATGGATCAATACATGGCTGCTCACAAATATGGAAACTTTATGGAATCAAACAATCTCAAATAATGTCTATTTGACTTCAGTATAAACCGCAAACAAGGTTTAGTGTTCAATAGTAAAACATTTCATCAGTTAGAAATCCATACAGGATGTTCTCAGCGAACAGTAGGAGGCCCAACATCTTCTCGATGTTTACAGACGATTGCCGAGCACTACATGAAACAAGCCACATATTGAAATACTCCGACGACAGCACTGCAATCCCGTGCATGAAATCGCTACAGAACATGAAAAATGAGGTCTGAAATTGAAAATCGATAATATCAAGGAATGGTCTGCGAAGAATGAAATGGAACTGAATTCAGAGAAAACAAATCACATCCGATTTTGTCTACACGAACGCCATCCCAATTGCAGGTGCGACTTCACGAATCAAAGCTTTGAGACCCTCTCCAATGTAAAAATCCTATGAATTTTATTTGCAAAGTGGCCACATGTTCACAATCCATGTTAAAAAAACACAATGCCCACCTGAAAACCCTTCTGTACATAATCCGCGACCTCAAACTCAATAACTTTTCAATAGTAGAAATAGACAAAATCTTCGAGTCCCTCATAGTTTATGGTAGCGATCTCAATTCCATTACAAAAATAAACAACTTTCTGACCCGTTCTTCACAAAGCACAATACATGCTTACAGAAGAAGATCATTGTACTGTTCAAAACATTCTACGAAGCCCACGACATCCCCTACGTACAGAACTTACTAACCAAACTAATCACAGAAGACGACATGTTTTCAACAACACAAAACCTACAACAAACACAACAGCCTTTCTAAATTCCTTCTGTAATCGAGTTCTCCCTTTTGGGTATCTATAAACTGTCTACGTAAATAACATTGGTATTGTATGGTACAGCTTTCTTTCGTGATGTTGTAAATGCTCATTGTATAACTTCAAGAATGTCTCCAATTTCCTTTTGTATAGCTCTGTTAGTGTCGCTGACATGGACACTGTAAACCGTTGACTGACAATTGACAGACATTTATCCTACAAAATCTATTTTGTCGGTCATTGTTAGTTTCGTAGGATGATTGCCACTGAACACCTACAATAACTGGCAAAGCGCGACAAAATGAATAGCAATGAATTATAGCTGATGTCAAAATAATTCAATCAGAGCAGCATATTTCGCAAAAAAGCGAATGTTCAATATTCTTCTACCTGCACTATGAAATTTAATTCCAAGATTGCATAAAATTGAGCAAAAGTACCCTATAGAATATTGGATCTCAGACTTCACAAACCATTAAGAAAATGATAATACAAATAATATAAATAAAGTGATAGCCGAAAAAAGCCTACAGAATTCCGTCGGTGGAGAACCTACAAATTCGTCGGCTATCTCATGATATTGGAGGTGACAATCGTCGGTTGATTTTGTACGTTATTTTCCATTGTAAACTGTAAACAGCCACTTATTGGACAATTTGTGAGCCACATCAGTAATTTGGCACTTACTGCGTATTATCAGACAAATTTCCTGCTTGTCAGACAATTTTTGACTCATCGCACGAACTAATTTACATTATTGTGTTTACTGCCTATCATACTACTTATGACTAATATATATATACTTTTAATGAAATTGGATGGCATCCTTGATAATTTTCAATTATAGAATATACATGTACAATGTTGCAAATAAGTAGGGTTCTTTGTATACACCTTGAGGCATGACAATAACAAGTCTGGATATTTGACGCATTGATGCCATCTTTTAATTCTGTTTTTACAGTGTTTTTTACAGCCTTTAAGGGTCTATATACTTCCCTGAAGTTGACATTGACACAACGGACTTGTACAGTATCAGAGTTGCTCATAATACGAGTGTGAATGAGTGGACCAGAGTTAGAACCTATGTGATTAGGAGTGACTAATTGCCATTAGCTAATGTTGAATAGTTTAATCATATTTAAACACTTTGAGTTTGAAAAACAATACTTCTAGAAAAGTAGACAGATTTGTCTGATATTTTGGCGAATAATTGTGTAATCTTGTCTGCTCTGAACTTTTGGTTGTTTTTGGTTGTTTACTTTTGGTTGTACATTGTCTGATGCTGTCTGTTGCAACTGTCTGATCATTTTGGCTGTTATTTTGTCTGATTTTTGGCTGTCTACATTTTACAGTGTATAGGATAATTGTCGGTCTACGGTTTACAGTGTAAAATCCTGTACTTGGATTTACAACAAAAAGTTCAATAGTTCTCTCTCTATTTATTTCTTTCTTTACATCAGCAGGGCTTGCTTAACACTCATCTAGATGATAACAAATAGTATTTCTTCGCCAGGTTTGCAATTGCAGAGATCCGACCTTTCTGTTTTTATCTATCGTAGTAGGATGAAATGGAAGACAAATATTCGTTGATGGTCAATTGCTCCGAAATGCGACACTCAACATGCGCTGCCATGACAACGTTGCCTCAGCGGTTGCGTTTACCAGTGGATGACAATGGTTAGATCGACAATTTCATGTCTTCTACTGCTGGAATCAAGATTTTTAGGTTATTAACTGTCATCAACATTTGTTTCCGAACAATTAATTGCCTCTAAAAATAGGTCTGCTCTCAATGATAATCAAATGTTTGCAGACATGAATAGTCCAGCAGCCAGAGCGAGTTTCTGCAGGGAACGAGGCCGAAAGTGAGACTTTCACGGAATGATGTACACCCTATGCCTGCTACGAATCTGCACGTCTGCCGAGTTCTAGTGAGTTCCTCCTCTTGTCAGACATGATCAAAGAAAAATACAATGTAAATCCAATGGGAGGCAGATTGTGGTTTTTGGCTAAAATGAAATTTTCTATGTTTTCTCTGATTAACCCGTATTCAGCCAAAACATTTTTCGAACGTTGTTTACCAAAAGGGGTAATTTATTACCCCATGCATTTTTCGATTATGATAAAGAAAGAAATCTAGATTTGTTGATCTTATGGTCGTTTATGTAGTCAATACCATACGATAAGATAGCTGAATGATAATTTTTTTTAAATTAATTGATTTATTAATTAATTTACTGCTGTAATCTTGCATACTACTTTTTTTGGTTCTGAAGTAAAAACTGAAATTTGCTTAACATTGTAATTTATTGTGTAACATTGTAACATTGTAAATTACATTGTAACATTGTAAATTAACAATGTAATTTCAATTCTTTTCAAAATTTATTCGAAGCTCTGTTTGCAATCTTCGCACAACTGCGAGCAATGCTCTTTGCAACAAAAACGAACACAAAAAACACAGTTCATTCTGGTTTTCCGGTCAAGGCTGCGCGGGCAGAGATGGCAGCGGCCAGATGAATTTCTCGGCACCTGCAGCTGTCCATGTGCACCTCCAGGAGTGCTCGATAGAAAGCCCAATGACATAGCGAGATGCTGAAGCTCCCTCGGGATCCCTTGCCGGGACACCTGCCACTTGCTGATTCGATCGTCAATGCAAGGTTGAAGTAGGCTCCTTGCAAGTTTCTCCAATGCATCTTTCCGATATCTGGGTGAAAGGTTTCGAGGCTCGTTTTTCAGGACAAAAACCAATTTGCTTAGCACGACTGCATTTGCTGCAGCAACATCGAGAAGATAGAAAAAAACATTCAGTGTCCATCGAGCTGTTTTCCGCCGGCACGTGTATTTTTCGATCCGCCAATCGAGCGCATCAACTCCACCTTTGTAATCGTTGTAGGCCTCGATGATTTTCGGAGTCTTTTTGTCATTCGAATCGATAGTTGAGGTATGGTGCTCGGTGGAAAGTAAAACGACCATCTTCTTTGGTTTGCAAGCATATGAACACAGTGTCAAAGGACCAGCAAACAGAAATTCTGAACTGTATAAGTCTCGATTCTTTGTCAGACAACTGGCAGGAATCTCAACCTTGTTTTGACGAAGAGTTCCTGTCAGAGTCATCCCCTCCTGCCATAGACGATTGGCTAAAGGAATTGATGTGAAAAAATTGTCCACTGTCACTCCTCTACCGGTTCGAAAGTAAGGTCGGCAAAGTTCGAGCACCACATTTTCACCCACGTTCACGTTTCGTCTGTTTCCTTGCTGTTCTTTTCCAGCGTAAAGTGTTGTGTCAAGTGCATAGCCAGTTTTTCCGTCAACAATGGTCCAGTATTTCAACCCGTATTTATTGGGTTTATTCGGCATGTATTGTCGCACTGAGCACTTTCCACGAAAAGCGTATAGTGTTTCGTCCACACAGAGTTCTTCAGATGGTACAATTGCTTGTCGAATTTTGTCTCGAAAGTGGGTCATCATTTCTCGAATTTTGTAACATTTTGGGTCGTTGACTTTTCGTTCATTTCTTGAGTCGATATCATCAAATGTTATGTGCCTATTTATTTGCAAGAAACGGTTTCTTGACATTGTAAGCACAGCTAAAGGCAAAAAATGCACACTGTCTTTTTTCCATATGTCCTGAATTTCGACATCACACTTTTTGGATAGGCCAAACAAAAGTAGAAGTCCAATATATGCATAAATTTCATTTTCAACCAGTTCCATTGCATCGTGTGGTAGCCGCTTGTTCGTATTGAAAAGTATGTCTCGTATAAGCCTGTAATCAATCACATAACGAAAAAAATCGTCCACAGATTCTAAGTCTCTGACTGGAGGTGCAAGGCCCAAAGACTCTCGTACTATGTTTTGTTGCCGGAACGAAGCACGATGAGGGGATTTTCTAGACCATTGGAAACCATTTCGGCCACATACGATGTCATTGTCGTCATCATCATCGTCACATGATTCACTGGATTGTTCTGAGGGGCTCTCCATCTCAAATTCATCGGATTGGGGATAGTCATTCATTTCGATATTATCTCTTTCGTCCACACTTGCATCGTCTTCACTTGGTATTTCTTCATCTGATGGAATATTGGTTAGCATGTCAGCTATTTGCTCTGCATTATAACGCCGGCGCGACATTTTCTTAATCAGTAACTGACTTGTAAATCGATCAACTGCGAGGTTTATCTTACTTCACAGCGCATGTAAATTTAGCTCGCATTTCTCATTGGATGCGCGGCAGCAAGCGCTTCTATTGTCAAGCGTGTCTTTTTATGCCACTATCGAACGCGTGCGTGCGTGTGTGTGTGTGTGTGTGTGTGCTCCTGTGTGTGTACGCGCGAAATGTGGCTACGTGGTAAATGTAGATGCTAGTGAAAGTGCAAACAATTAAAATTACGTGTCTTCAAAAAAATCACGCAAACGACCAAAAGGGGTAACAAGTTACCCCACTACTAAACGTTATTGCGATTACAAGTAAGGTATGAATAGTACGGAATTACAGGATCTTATTTCTTATTAACAGTGAATAAAAACTTAAACATGTGTAAGGACAGGGCTGTGCCCTTATTAGAATTTTTTTTATGTTGAGTTAAAATAGTCTGGGGTAATTAATTACCCCTTTCGGCTGAATACGGGTTAAACGAAAAATACGAAGTTGGGTGGATCAAAAAAATCGAAATTTTGAAAATCAAAATTTGGGTGGTCAAGTCTTTGGTCTATGGCTATTTTGAACTCCCATGCAAGATTTCAGTGAATTTGGACAAGGTTTACTATCCCCACAGTGACCATCTATTTGTTGACAATTTTCTTTTTTAGTTTTTTCGTCAATTTACGTTAGTTGAAGCTGTATTACATAGTACTTCCTAATGAGCTAGAGCCTTGAAACTCTAGGTGCACGTACATGTTGACAGCCTCTCTTTTGATTGAAGCAAAAATTTTATGACTCAGGATAGCGAACTCCTACTGAGAGACCTCCAAAGTTTACAAGTTTTCAAAATATGACCAAAAATGTGATTTTTGCAAATTTTGAATTTGACACTTTCTTGTCGTGAATTCGTACCAACATTGTAGAGACTAGATTTTTAGGATTGTGAAGGTGCGAAATGAATAGGCAGCATGTGTGCACACATAGGTCTGTTGTGCTTTGCACGTGAGCCTTCTGAATAGGCTATTGTCATAAAATATGCCTACATGCACATAATTTTATGGATTTCCCCTGTGGCAGACGTCCTCTATAGCCGCTATTTTTAAGCGAGCACAGTGGTTTTATTGATGAAAATAAGTGAGCTTAAATTATAGCTCTTGGCCCTTTATGTCCCTGCTCTCTAAGTGTGAAGGAAATAGGCCTGTGCTGCGGTGTTGATTGGTTACTTCACCATTTTCTTGAGTTAGATAGGTATCACAGTTTCACTTCGAGATAAAACCAATATATGCTTAATGAACGGTTGTAACATCTAAAATAAAATATTTTTGATCAACTAAATACACGCACACAGAATGGGATCAAGCACGAAAGTCCTTTTTGTAGTCAAATGTTGGCATTAGTTCTCTACTGTTGAGAGTGTTTCGGATCCAACCATCGTGGGCTTCACCACCGGAAACAGCTGATGCTGCTTCGCTTACGACTTTGACCATTCGCTCAACGCCCTGAGAATGACAAGGGTATTGAGCGAAGGTGATTGGTCCTGACTCAACCTGCTTCCTCAAAGTCCAAAGAGGAGTTTCCTTCAAAACAGATGGGTCACTGCTCTGATTATTTGAACGCCATAAAGTTTCATGAGACAGCTGCCCATCACCCTTCAACTCCGGTATGGTGAATAATCTTCTACCGTCGTTTGCAATCTCTGTTGCTCGTATCTGCTGTAAGTACCGTAGACCTTGATGCCGAGTCTCTATGTCTTCGTCACTCAACATGCAAACTATCAAAGAAGCAATTTCTTCTGAGAACATCCAGAAGCTTTCCCTGAGCCACCTTGTAGTTAATGAGAGTATCTCGGATGCCATTTCACAGCCAGATGAAGTGTGCGGTAGCAAAATGGAGGGCTGGATTCTTTTTGATCAGGAACCACGACGGAGCATAAACTTTGATCACATACTTTGTCAGTATTTTCAGTTTGGAATCAGGTAGAGGGGTAGCTATACACAATCGAAAATTCGGGATGCAGTTGTTACCCATCGTGAATGATTAAGTGGGCCTGGTGTTTGTGAAACTATTTTGGATGGTGTTCTCCCAGTAATTACTACCTGCACCATCTCATACAGATAACTCCGGTCAGTAGACAGTGTTTTCATGATGAAAGGCGCCACAACAGGCATCTCTGGACTTGCAATTGGCTGAAAATCTGTAATAGGAAGTTCATGGCAACTGTTGAGCTCCTTACCAAGATTTCCCGTGTATGACCGTGGGCCACTTGATTTACCATCCAAAAACTCCATCAGATGACTCAAAGGCAACTCATTCAAGTGAAAAAGACAGATACACCAGTGCACCGGTTGATTGATTGTGCCCCCTATCAATGCTATAACGCCTCTAGTCTCACCAACATTGACATTGGTAACATCGCAGCCAACTGAAAGAGAAAATGTTGCTGAATGTCATGAACATTTTATATATCAGAAAAATGTTGATTTACTTACTTAATCGTAGTTGTCTTGGATCAGCACCTTTGGATTTGAGAAGTTACAGCATTTTTCTTGCGACTGTCTCAGCCGATCCACTTTCAGGCAAAATATTGCCAAGATATTCACAATTAGGTTCCCCAACCAGCACTATATGTTCCTGTTTCACACTCTTTCGATTTTGTTGCTCTTTCATAAGTATATCTGCACGCTTTTCATCAAAATATAGAGCATTCAGGAAAGATATGTCAGTGTTCATTTGTGCTGCCTGACGTGTGACTTTTCTATCACGCATAATCTGGCTGCGATCAACTACTTTCTCAATGTTTGCATCCTTCAAGGTGGCCGAACATAAAGCAGCAGCTGCCGTATTGGATACCCCATAGCGGTCTGCCAATACTGAAACAGTAGGGAAACATTTTGGTGGCTTGACTGTTGGTTCAAAATCCAGTCGTGTAGCAGAGACTCTCTCTTCAGATTTGTTGTAGCATCTCTTTGTTTGGGTTGACGTCGTTTCTGAAGTAGATGTCTCCAATGCCTCTCGATAATGTTTCTGTTGTGTCCTCTTTGTGCCTAAGACATCAATGCTGCCTAAATACATTTGGCGTGTTGACCTCTGGTCTTGAAGAAATTCTCGTTCACTGATTGGAACCTTCCGTGTGCAGGAACACTGGGCAAATTGTCTGCATTTGCAGGAACATACGAGTATGTCAAAAAATGAATCGAATTCATCATTCAAAGATGCCACTACAGCAGTGTAGTTTGATCTAGTCTTTTGCCACTTATTCACATCTATTGCTTTACCATAAAGTTTCGCCAGTCTTGTACCAATTGTGTGTGTGCATGTTGATGTTGGAATGCTGCAGTGTTCCCAGATCGCCTGTACACTTTTCGCTGTCTCAACAGCCAAGTTAATAATAGGCTCCTTTGGTGGTTTCTTTTGCTTCAGAAGCTTCATGTGCTGAAGAGCCTCGCGTGTGGTAGGAAGAGTGTTGGCAGGCAGCTGTGCAGGATGACCCAAAACGCAGTGATTTGTGTCCGATCGCAAAATTTTGCAGAGAAACGAGCAAATGAAGAGATTAATGAAGTAGACATCATTAACACACCAAGATTAACCAACATTTCGCAACCACAGATATCTATGATCGGTCTCTATAGCAACTTCTATCTCCAAATGTGTAATAGCGGTTCGACGTCATCACCGTGGACAAATGAGTTGCGTCAACATTTTAACGTGAAGAGATAGCAGAGCTTTCCGTAGAGTGGGGAATAGACTGGCTTGAAGGACATCATTCGCCAGAAAAATGGCCAGTAGTATGAGCGACAGCAGCAAAAAGCAAACACTTCATATCAGTTTGCTCAAAGGAATATTCAATTTCATCATTGAAATCACTGTTTTTGCTAGAACTTAGCGTCTACACTAGGGTGGATCAAAAAATCGAAATTTCGAAAATCAAAAATTTGGGTGGTCAAGTCTTTGGTCTATGGCTATTTTGAACTTACATGCAAGATTTCAGTGAATTTGGACAAGGTCTACTATCCCCACAGTGGCCATCTATTTGTTGACAATTTTCTTTTTTTCAGTTTTTTCGTCAATTTACGCTAGTTGAAGCTGTATTACATAGTACTTCCTAATGAGCTAGAACCTTGAAACTCTAGGTGCAAGTACATGTTGACAGCCTCTTTTGATTGAAGCAAAAACTTTATGACTCAGGATAGTGAACTCCTACTGAGAGACCTCCAAAGTTTGCAAATTTGCAAAAAAGTTGCAAATCCAGCGTTTGCACCCTAGTGTAGACGCTAAGTTCTAGCAAAAACAGTGATTTCAATTATGAAATTGAATATTTCTTTGAGCAAACTGATATGAAGTGTTTGCTTTTTGCTGCTGTCGCTCATACTACTGGCCATTTTTCTGGCGTATGCTGTCCTTCAAGCCAGTCTATTCCCCACTCTACGGAAAGCTCTGCTATCTCTTCATGTTAAAAGGTTGACACAACTCATTTGTCCACGGTGATGACGTCGAACCGCTATTATACATTTGCGATTGTATATAGCTACCCCTCTACCTGATTCCAAACTGAAAATACTGACAAAGTATGTGATCAAAGTTTATGCTCCGTCGTGGTTCCTGATCAAAAAGAATCCAGCCCTCCATTTTGCTACCGCACACTTCATCTGGTTGTGAAATGGCATCCGAGCTACTCTCATTAACTGCAAGGTGGCTCAGGGAAAGCTTCTGGATGTTCTCAGAAGAAATTGCTTATTTGCTCATGCTGAGCAGCTGATAGTTTGCATGTTGGGAGACGAAGGCATAGAGACTCGGCATCACGGCCTACGGTACTTACAGCAGATTCGAGCAACAAGGATTGCAAGTGATTGGAGGTCTCTCAGTAGGAGTTCGCTATCCTGAGCCATCTAAATTTTTGCTTCAATCAAAAGAGGCTGTCAACATGTACTTGCACCTAGAGATTCAAGGTTCTAGCTCATTAGGAAGTACTATGTAATACAGCTTCAACTAGCGTAAATTGGCGAAAAAACTAAAAAAATGAAAATAGTCAACAAATAGATGGTCACTGTGGGGATAGTAGACCTTGTCCAAGTTCACTGAAATTTTGCATTGGAGTTCAAAATAGCCATAGACCAAAGACTTGACCACCAAAATTTTGATTTTCGAAATTTCGACATTTTTGATCCACCCTAGATACACTACACTGTAAATCGCTCAACGAAGGATCAATCGAACATACGAAGGATGCATACCAAAATATTTCTTGGTATATTTCTTTATTATCTCGATATATATTTGTAAGCTTTTCGTATGTTATTTCAAATGTGGTATGCTTTACATACTAAAGCGATACCAGCACAATGTTAAAAGTAACCATAAATCATGTTTACAAAATCTTGATTTAAGGCCTTCTGTCAATAAAGATCACACTAATGTTACTACTGTTTTTTAAGTAGTGAGATAATGACATTCAAGAGTCATTCTTTCAATACGGAATTCGATTTTAATACACGTAAGTCTAAGGCATTTCATGAATAATCAATGAGTAGTCAACTATCAACAATTATTCATTATGTAATTTTGAAATGAAGCATATTATCAATCCGAAATAAAAACACATTATAATTCATGAACGCAAAAATAGTCATGTTTGAGATATATAAGTCAACATGATTTCACTAAAGATATCGATTAAATGAAATGACGTTTATTAACTTTGGACATAAAGTAGAGCCAAATAAACGCCCTGTTAATGTTGCAGACAAGTAGCATCGACCGCATATACACGGAGCATAACATTCACAATCAATCTAATGTACTCGAATAACGCTCTATCAAACAAAAAATATTCACCACTTGTATTACCGGAAAAAGTTATTTGACAGTAGTATGCAATACATACATTTTTTGCTATGTGACTTAAAGCTGCACATACCAAATGGATAACAGAGGCATACGAATAAGGATGAATTTCCATCGGGTTCTCGTATATAAAACATACTAACAATTCGTATTTCAGTGTAAAACAGCCAATCACAGATAGAATAGTTCGTATCGCTACAAACCAATCACATACTAAAGTAAGTGAGATGTGGTATGAAAAACATACCAGATCTCTGTAGACATACCAGAATCTCGTATCAGATGTTAGTTTCAAATTGTATGTAATTTTGGTATATGTTTGTATGTAATTTTCGTATCCACCGATTTACAGTGTACAGTCACCAGATCTTAGTTAAAAGGGAAATAAAGAATAATGATTTGGGCCTAGCCTATCACAAAACACAGTAGGCCTATGTGCAAAACACAGGACGTGTACACACGCGGCTTATTTCAGCATATACTCGCAATGCCACAAGATGCATTTCGCACCTTCACGCTCCTAAAAATCTAGTCTCTACAATATTGGTTCGAATTCACGACAAGAAAGTGTCAAATTCAAAATTTGCAAAAATCACATTTTTGGTCATATTTTGAAAATTTGTAAACTTTGGAGGTCTCTCAGTAGGAGTTCGCTATCCTGAGTCATCTAAATTTTTGCTTCAATCAAAAGAGAGGCTGTCAACATGTACTTGCACCTAGAGTTTCAAGGTTTCAACTCATTAGGAAGTACTGTGTAATACAGCTTCAACTAGCGTAAATTGACGAAAAAACTGAAAAAAAAAGAAAATTGTCAACAAATAGATGGCCACTGTGGGGATAGTAAACCTTGTCCAAATTCACTGAAATCTTGCATGGGAGTTCAAAATTACCATAGACCAAAGACTTGACCACTCAAATTTTAATTTTCAAAATTTCGACATTTTTGATCCACCCTAGTACGAAGCCCAAAGTCATAATTTTTGACATGGTCATTTCCTTTCATTTTCATGCACCCCTGTCCATAAAGCTAAACACGTTTAGATTTGGTGAGCCTTTTAACCCATTCCCTACCATGCACTCTGTGAGAGTGCAACTCTAAGAAATGATGTGACATGGCCACCTCAAGGAATTTTTACCAGCAATTTTACCTGATTAAGTTGAATATACTATCCAATAATAAAACAAGAAAAACAAACATTTGTTTTAGTTTGCTTTGGAAGGGCGCGCATTCAAAGTATTCATTTTTTCAAAATGGCGACTACTTCAGGCAACCGAAAACGGTGAGTATGGCTACCATATTAATATGATTTATTTTATTTTCAATATATCATGGATTAATACTTACATACAATATGAAGGTACGTTTTTTTAGTTGTATTGCTATTTACATTATGTCATTGGTAATCGCGAAAATACATTTGCACTCTCACAGAGTGCATGGGATCGAGAGGGTAGGTGTTTATATTTCCGTTTTTAAGAAGAAAATTGATGTCAACGCTATAAAGATGGTATTGATGAGTTTCTAAAATGATTTATTTATCTAATATAGTTTAGGCTTACTAAACATTTTTATCTAGTTGAATATCTGCTATTCCAGTTGTAGATGTACTGAATCGGAATACTTCGTAATGCGACGTTATTTTATATAAACGTCGGAGAGTTGTTTGAATTCTAAAATAGGCTCATTGATGTGATATAATAATGATGCTCTAACATAGCTATCATTATCATTTGAGGATATCCTAAAACTAAAGCATGAACAAAAAGTATACTGTGCGGGGTTCGACCCCTGCACTACCGGTCAGTTAGCAGAGAGTATTCTAGACAAATCGGCTACTGACGTTTTGCTGCTCGTGCTACCGTGCGAAATTAATATTGCAATTGCTCTATTGTCATATACATATACGTGTTTTTTTTCAGGAACTACAATGCTGAAGAGGTCGCTGCGATAATTGCAGACTTCGAAGATGATTTAGAAAGTGACTGTATCTTCATTCAATCTCCTGAAAATGACCAGAGCGATGGAGACAGTGCAGACGAGGAAACTCTTTGTGTTGATAATTTACCTGCCTCCCAGCTTCGAGCCCCAGCATCAGCATCGATTCATTTGCAAAACGGCGAAACCGTTAGAATAGGAGATGAAGATGATGACGGAAATTATGACCTGAATTCGAAACCAAGGGAGGACAATATTAGTCATTTGTCGTCCGATCTAAAATGGCGCAAAAATAAGAAAAAATGCGAAAGAAGGACTTATCTGAGAATCCATTGGCGGATAATATGACCAATTTGAATTTGTCCGATATGTCAGCAACAAGTTTGTTTGAATTATTTTTTGATGACGAGGTGATTGGTAGAACAAACTATTCTCTATGCCAAGCGTGACAAGATGAATCATAATTTTAGTACAACATCCTCTGAAATGAAACTTTTTTGGCAATTCTGATCATCTCCGGCTACTGCCAGGTACCAAGAATGACAATGTATTGGGAGACGAGTTCGGATTGTAATAACGAAGCCATATCATCATCTATGTCACGCAATCGCTTTCAAGAGCTTCTCCGTTTTCTATACATCTGACTGATAATCAGAATCTCCAAAATGGAGATAAGTTTGCAAAACTACGATATTTCTTTACTCTTATGAATGAAAGATGTATGTATTATTTTCCAAAGGAGCTATGTTTATCAGTAGATGAATCTATGGTGCCATATTTTGGCAGCCATTTTAGTAAGCAAAGCATCCAATGCAAACCGATACGCGTTGGATATGAGATTTGGGTCATGGCCTCTCCACTCGGCTATTTGATTCAGTTTGAACCTTATCAAGGCGCCAAGAACAAATATCCGATTAGAAGTACGAGCGTGTCATGGGGTCTAGGAGAAAGTGTTGTTCTTGACCTAATTTCTGAATTGCCTGATAAAATGCCGTTTACAATTTTCTTTGACAATTTATTCACGTCGATTCGTCTCTTGAGGCACCTTAGTGATCTAGGATATGGAGCAGCGGGCACGATTCGCTCAAACCGTCTCGGAAAGTGTCCAGTAGATGTTAAACAAATCGACAAGAAGGAGCGCGGAGATTATGAACAATTCGTGGATTCCAACGAAGAAGTTGCCGTAGTGTGTTGGAAAGACCGGAAAACCGTCCTGATGGCGTCTAACTGCTGATCGAATCTCAATTCGGATGAAGAAATGGTGGTGGCCTTTATTCGCCTGGAATATTGACATGATAATTCAAAATTGTTGGTTGCTACATAGATTTCATAATTCATCATCGCCAGATTCTCTTTCTTGCGGCAGAGAGATTGTTTCTGTAATTATGACAAAATATTGCCCACAGCAGTCATTTGGAAGGCCCATTCGGCCCTTGTCTTCCAGAAATCAAAATCCTCTCGCAGACATTAGTCATGATGGAATGTATCATTACCCTGGTGATTCAGAGATACAATTGCGGTGCAAAGTCTGCAAGAGAAATACGAAGAAGATCTGCAAAAAATGTGGGATTGGACTTCATCTTCAGTGCTTCGAATTTTTTCGTAGTGGTTGAAATATCTTTTTCTCAATCGGCTATCTGCAAAACTGTTAGTTTCATGTTTGTTAAGAAATAAATAGACACATTTGAAGCATCTGGAAAGGATATTTTATATGATTCTTTTAACTTAGTAATTGACTAAGCGAAGTTATAAGCGAAATTAATAATACTACAATGTACGTATAATGCTTTTAGTATAAATAAAGACACACAAATACTTAAACGCATAAGCCAAAATCAGATGAAAAGTACACGTATCCTCCCATGCACTCTGTCAGAGTGCAAGAACTATTTTTCGATTTCTGCAAAAATTTTTCTAATTTGGTGGAAAATAAAATCATACCCTTTCTTAGAGTGTCATACATCATCAGACACCCAAATATCATCATCTGAAAAAAAGTTGGGATTTAATGGGTTAATGTCGGCAAACACAAACATTTTAAGCAACTTTATACACATTCAACCACATTCTCACATACATTTCCGGTTAGATGCATGATAAAAGCCCATGCGCATCATAGGAAATGACCTGAAAGCATTCCATGTCAAAAATTATGACTTTGGGCTTAGTACTTTTCGTTTAATCAGGGAAAACATACAAAATTTTATTTTAACCAAAAACTGCAATCTGCGTCCCATTGGATTTACATGTGCTTTTCTTTGATTTTGTCTGTCAAGAAGAACTCACTAGAACTCGGCATAGGGTATGCATCATTCTGTGAAAGTCTCGTTTTCGTCCTCTCTCCCTGCAGAAACTCGTTCTGGCTGCCGGCCTATGAAAGTCTGACCTCAAGATACAAAAAATGCGAATTAGCAGGTCTACTATTCACAGGACTGGTTTAGCACATGCACAACAAATCGAACATTAATGTTTTTTTATGATACATTGTTCCCAGTCTTGGTAGCGATAAGAAAGTTCTTTCATTGCGATTCATTTAATTCAACCAAATTGTACAATTTCAAAGACTCTCGTCTTTATCTTCAGTGGGTTATCAAGACAATCAGTGCTCATCAAGCTAATCAGTCGCTTACAAATCAAGACAATAAAAGAGTTCAGGTCTATAATAATACCAGCTCTTTCCCATTGTTTTAAAGTCTTTGAAATTGCGCAATTTTGCTGAATTAAATGAGTTGGAAAGAAAGAAATTTCCTATCATTAGTTTTAATCCTTTGTACTCTTTTTGTTCATCAGTTGCCCTCAATTTCTTTACCCGGGAATACATGATAGACGCAATTCGCTTGATAACTTGCACTCATGCTTGTAGCTCAACTACCATCTGGAAAGTCATTTTTTGATTGTAACTAAAAAACGCATGCATCAAGCGAAAGAATTGTACAGAAATGTCTTAAAACTTATTAAAAATGATTTTATCAAAACTGCATGCGCAATTGTGAAATACGACTTTACTTCAATTGGAAAATTGAAGCACAGGGTGATTTGAAAATTCGCTGCTATGGTCACTGAAAATGCATAAAATTGTAATCCAATTTTTTTTATCACCCTGAACTAACACATTTTAGCCAATGCTATGCCATACTTTGGTCTTATGACTGGCTAGAAGTGTCAGCATCGATATTCATTGAAATTATTCGAAAAAAAAACATTTTATGCATAATAAAATAACTTATAAAGATTTACAATACCTGTGTTCGAAGTGTCTTAGAATATGCTGCGCCTCTTTTTGTAAAGTTGCAAGCTCAACAACAAGATTCTATTGAAAGAATTCAAAGAAGAGCTCACAAAATCATATGCGGAGATTCTGATTGCAACTGTTCCAGTTTCATTCCACTAGATTATCGTCGTTTGATGTTAGGCATGCGTCTTTTCAGAACGTTAATCAAAGATGAGCATCATCCGCTTCATTACTTGACACCTGTACAAAGTCAGTTTTCGAGAACTTTCCGCCTTCCCATCATTAGGAGTACTCCAAGAGCGAAATCATTTGTTGTCAACATGATTCAACTGGCGAATAGCGGTTTTTAATGTGATAATTTTTTGTTTGTTTCTTTTGTTTATGATGATGTCTTCTCGTATCGGCTTTTCACTTTGTAATTTTGTGGCCACACGATTTTCATTATTGTGGCATTCTATGAAAATATAACACTGTTCAGGAACAGGTACCGTGTTCATTCTAGCATTCTTTTTTTTAGTTGGGAGTTGATCAGTTTTATTAACTCGAACTTTTTTACTGCATATCGGTTTTTCGATTTCAACAGTACGCACAACTGAAGCTTTCACTATCTTACTCTTTTTCAATGCTTTTGAACCTGTTTCAACTGTTTCATCATTTGTCAAATAACCATCTTCTTCATTGATTCCTCCTTCCAGTTTCTTTGTATAGAACTCGTTAGTCTGATGAAATTGTCCTTGGATGAAGTTTTCACGTAATTCTCTTGGGCAGTTTTCTCGCTATGAGCCGTCTGCTCATAGTGGGCTAGAATGATATCAGTAGGTATATCGTTCTTTGTGGTTGCGATAAGACTGTCCCAAACTTTTCTAATACTTGTAGGTGAAAAGTCATATCCAGCGGCAGATGGGATATATTGCCTTACTGTTTGATTAATCATCGTGGATATACCAGTATCTACCTCACCTTTTGGAGTTTCCAAAAAATCAGCACAGGTTTCTTTTTATAACGTTCCTCATACTTCTCAAGTAATTTGCGTATCCAGATGATTTGATCTTTTTGTACTATTATCCTAACGTTATACTTGTAATCGGTTTTGTGAGATTTTGAGACAACAGGGACGTTTTTTTTGCAGAGTTTGGAACTGTTTTGCTTCGAGAGATAGCAACGGTCCTGGCCTACAGTTCAATCTGCTTTGCAAAATCAGAAAATTTAGTGCCTTTTGAGCCCTGAATGATAGTTTCGCATTTTC
Organism: Prostheceraeus crozeri; assembly: GCA_907163375.1. NCBI lineage: Eukaryota > Metazoa > Platyhelminthes > Polycladida > Euryleptidae > Prostheceraeus > Prostheceraeus crozeri. The sequence continues at coordinate 1,527 of CAJQUW010005915.1, read as the reverse complement.
ATTTGAAAGCATTGCCTTAGATTTCATCAATACATGAGAAAGTATGCTTGAAGAAGGAACCTTAGCAAACATTTTGTCTTGTTCACCTTTTTTCATTCGCTGTGCTTTTTTATTAAATCCCATTTTTACCTCTCGAATTATGCTGAACCAACGCGTAACGGAGAAATCATGGAACTTGTGATAGCTCTCCACGAATTTGACGAAATTTGTCAAATGTGCAAGGAACAAAACTATTGTTATAGGCTTATAAGCTGAGTTCTTTGAGTATTTGTTCACAATTGATACAAGACATGTGCATTTTTCATGTTTTTCGATGATGCAAAAACATTTTCTAAAAATATTCTCAGATATTTTGAATATTTGTTTTTTGCGGATGTTTCATTCACACCGAAGCAAGCAACAAATTCACTTTATGGTCAATAAAACTTGATACTATATCTTTCGCTCGAGTGCTTGTCATCGAATGTCGCTCGGCCTGACTCTTCAAATGGCCGGGGAATTGATCAAAAGACTGAGGGTCTTTAATAAGAATGATAGAATGAGTACGGTCATGCCTTCTGTTATTTGTGAATCTCAAGCAACAATCAGAGCAATGATATACTTTCTTACAATCTCTATTCTGTAGTACGACAAAACAAATTTCTTGTCAGATGTAGTGAGCTCACCGTGAATTCTTGTCTGATTCAGGTGATTTCGCATCTTCTTAACTTTGGACTTGCACAAGACACACATTGGAATTGAACGTATTCTTTTATTTCTTTGAAATTGAGAGCGTGTTTTGTAACAAGGCTGTCGAATTTGTTGTCGCCCACGGGACTGTTCCTCGACGACGTCAGCGGAATGACAAGGTTGATCATCATCGACCGAACACTCAAAATTGCCACACTTGTCCACAACAATGGATTGATCCTGCTCCCAGGTATCGACCTGAGTCATGAATACTTCCAGTCCGAAAAATCACTGTCTGTCATGACTTCGAAAGAATAAATGCCTCTGCTATCAATTCTTAGAATAACTTTACTTCCAAGAACTCATTCTCAATGACTGCGATCTCATTGGTTGCGCAAATGATTACGTCACATGATCCACCTCCTGCTCTCGATTCTAATTTTATCTTGCATGGTTAGAGATCAGAAAATATGGAAGAATCGTCGTACAGACGTTCATATGCCTTTATGCTTAGACGTACAGCGAATTTTGAAAAAATGTACAGAGCGCCCATTTTCCATAACTATTGAGAAAAAAATGGTGTACCAGACGCCCTTATTAAATATTCGATGACCCAATTTCAATTGTTCCTCCCGCTCCAAAAAAACAAAAAAAGTCCGAGAGCCCAATGTGCCTTTAATACATGACCACTCCCTCTATATCCTCAGAGAACCATAAGTTTGGGAATGTCATAGATATCAAATGACTGCCTAAGGGCGCTGTGTACTATAAAAAATTTATATAGGAGGGCGCTTGGTACATTTGTCTCCTATTCACCTAATAGTACCAAGCGCCCTTATCATTATTATTAAAATTATT
>CAJQUW010005914.1:0-74041 GCA_907163375.1 Prostheceraeus crozeri | reverse complement strand
CTCTAGAAAGGTAATAAAGCTTCTTGCAATGCACAGTAACGGCACATAAATCGCACGCATTTTCTCTTATATGCACCTGCCAACGTCTGTATCATTGGGTTAGAATCAGTCACATGAGTAAATCGAAGCTTTTAATTGGCTCTTCATGCCCCAACTTAGTTCCCCCGGATGTGCCGCGACCTTGAGTCAATTTCCATTTTAGCGAACTTCAGATAAACAGTTTATTTCTATGCTCGAGACTGTGTATTTCCGGTTGTGACCATCAATTCATTACTGAGGAAAGCTAAAGACCTAAGCACGCAGACAAGACAATATATCTCTATTGATGCACCATTACGTAATTGCAGAAAAGAATGCGCCCTTCATGTATCTTCCTTGAAGCCTTCGTGGCTAGGTCATTTTAGAACCATCGAATGTGCCTTTACAGAAAGTGCAACTCTCTACAGAGTTCAGGTCATCTTGTATTCGCTCTCTCGCTCATTAGGTTGGAAACACAAATCATTTAGGAAAATAGTAAAATGCTTCTATTATGTCAGTTTCTGGATGAATGATGGCAATTAACTTTCCAATTAGTCTTTCTGGCTTGATGGCATTATTACGTCACCGTTGTGAGTTAAGCGGTCAGGGAGTTTCAATATAAGCATTTCCATGAGTGTACCATTCATCATGATATTCCTTGCTTTTGTCAGTGTGTTCATGTGGCCGTCACAAGTAAACTGCATGACTTTCATTCCATCATTGCGAGAAGTTTTTCAAACTTCGAGACCAGCAATGGTCGAATTTTCAGTGCAGGACATCTGCAAACGGCGTCCGCCGATACATTCATGAAAATAATATCATTCCCATCATCAAATAAGTCCTCAAACTTGAGAATGGTGACTGACGATTTTTTCTGTTGAAATATTATCTCTGAAATTCGGAAAATGTATCCACAAATTGCGCTATTCTCACTTATGAAATGCATTGCCCTATGACTTTTAAAATGCACTCACTGGGGAAGCACTAAATCCAACAAAAATTGTCCGAATAATCAAAACATGACTGCGTTAAACCTCGGCAAACCTCCCTTCTCATTGCTAATATTTCTAGAAATTAGACTTTGCATTGAAACTAAAATGTAGAGAACAAGTTAGAGTCAAAGAAAGAGATAATCGCATAAGCGATGATGAAAGAAGCAAAAGCATGACTTCAACACAATCAAATCAAGAATGATCACAACAATCAGAAAGACGTTATAAAAGCAAAGTACAAAATTCACAGAGAGTTGAACCATGGATTTCTGTATAGTATTCTATTTCGGGATGAGACACTACCGATATCTACATACATTAGTAGTCCTGTTTTGAAGACAGTTGATTGTTAAGTATCACGATTATACTTTCTCAAAGTGACTTTCAAATGTTTTGTCGATGGTTGTAGCACAAATTGTAGAACCCAAATAGAAAACAAGATCATACTATTTCATTTCATTGTTTCCCAAAAGACGCTGAAAGTTTCAGGAAAATATTGGCTGCAAAATATTCGAGAATTTGAAGAGGGAATTTGGAATCACATAATATCAAGAACAACTACTCCCACAACTAGTGCATGAGTGTTTCCACGAGGTTTACTGATGGTTTTGATAGAGGATAATTTGTGCATTACGCAATCAACTGAAGTTGTAGAATTTTCGGAGCCATCCATTTCAATCGTTCTTAACAAACAGCTTTGTATTAATTGATCGCTTATTTCAAGAAAAATACATGAGAATTTGCTAGACGACTTCTTCACCTGTCGAATACAGACTTGGATGGATAGCCTATACATCCAGATTTCCATACTGATACGTAATTTTTCATACAACAATTGACGAATCATTTCAGTAAAGAAAATTGAAATGGATGTCCAATTTCAAATCATCGCGATAAAAGTTCTTGAAAACAAATGCAAAGAAGTTTTTCGAAAATTAAAGTATTAAGTTAAGTATAATATTAAAGTATGATTAAAGCATACCAGCTGAAACGGCACTCGAGTGCATTTGTTCGAAGAGGACAGACTGCTTAGAACCACAGAAAGATATGAAGCACTAATTACACTCACAGGGTTTTGGTGAACTGGATCATGTCATAAAATGACTCTCCACTCAGGCTAAGAGATTTTGAGACCACCCAAGCTTCTAGCATGACAACAAGGAAGTGCTCCAGATAATCAAGTTTACAATCTTGAATTAATTTTATAGGATCGGAATGTTCACTTCGTTTATGAAGTCCTATCGTTGTTTTTTTTTCATTAATCACGTCAATAAAACAACGGAAAATTTGGAGCGTTACCAAATGTCAATGAAATTGTATTGCTCCATTGCTTGAAGGGCTATTTCGTGTAAGAAATAATAAGTTAAAAGAGCTGAACTTTTCTAAGGAGCCGCGGGCCGCTGGTTGCCGACCTTTGACGTAAATGGTATAGTCTACAGGATGTGTGCCGAACATGCCCGATGATGAAACTGCAATATTCATCAAAGATGATAGCCAAATGACAGCATGGCATAATGTATAAAATGAGAAACTGTTCAATTGTTGGGTGGTAGGCGCTGCCTCCTAGTGTAAGGCCTGCCTCCCGACGAGCCGCCTCTTTACTACACTCTGGTCATTCAGCGTCAAATCACGACCTTATCAATTTTGACAATGAATGCGATCTTTTCCACAAAAGTTATGCGCCTGGTAGTTTTATTAACTTTTGAAAAAATCTAGTTAGTGGAAAATCGTACATCTAAATAAACGCCGCACTTAAAAGTTGGAGATTGTAAATATGAGCCGCGGCGTTCATTACAGGAAATACAGTAGACCTATTATACTTTCTCGATTCAATCATTATTTGATTGAAATGCATTTAATTGAAGTCTAAATAAGACCCATATAACACCGAAGTACTTAAACATGTTTTTCAGGTGAATTTGAAACACAATTTGCCGGCAGTTATGGAGATTTGGAGAAGAAGGGAAATAATCATGTTGATATCCTTTTCTTTTGGTGACATGTCTTGTGCTTCTGGTTATGACGTTGCTGCTAGAGTTTCTTGTATAAAAAGCCGTCTTGAACTGGTCTCTACCTTTACATCCACTTCCAGAGTTTTGTGCCGTCGATGTCTGAGATGTCATGTTTTTGATTCAATTTTCAGCGTCATGATTTAATGATTCACAAGGCGTCATTTTTTAAATCTGAATAGTGATGTGAACCTATACATTAGAATCATAGAAGTGGATAATAGTACACTAGAATGGAAGTTTGACATGGAAAAATCTATGGTTTGTAGATCTGATTCGATCTAAAACATCGTTTTATAGTCAAACTATTTGCCAAGTTGGTTGTGGAAGTTGTTGACAGCAAATTACAGGATCTTCATGAAGAGAATTGCAAGTGAGATGGCGGCATTGTTTCATGTGAAATAGCCCACTATTCCATGGATTAATATACTGTGTCTATTTGTAGCAGTCATTGACAACAATTTTCCAATTTTTCAATATTGGAAAGCGAATCAAAAATTGGTTCAGATTCATGATCGAAAGTAGTGGTCGGTGTGCTGTTTGTAAGAACATCTGAAGAATTCACAGATAGAAAGTTTAATTATTGGATAATTTCTTCTTCAAGTAGTTAAGAAACGTGGCGCTTTTCTGGAATAAACACATTGAAAGTTTCTTTACCGACAATCATTTCTCAGATAAATGAAATGTCGCTGGAACTTTTCAATTAATCACTGAATGACACATGTGATATTTTTGAAGCTGATATTCGAATGCATGTAGAGATTTTGAAAATTATTCAAATTTAGTGAAAAGGGGAGCCCTTTAAAGTAAAATAAATACTCTCAGATTTCTTGGCCTCTGATTTCAAGCTGGGGTTATGCATGTTCTGTAAATCGACATTAGAAGTTGCATAAGAGTCTGATTATACTATTGATCGGAGCGATATTTCAAAATGATGAACGTACAGAACGTTTAAAAGGATTTCCTTCTTTGTCATCCTGTCGGCGCAGTATTTTGTACATTCACTATTGCTTTTGTTTACATGATCTTTGGACAAGGGCCAACAATCCAGATCAAGAATTGGCCTGATAAATATAAATGCCAATCAAAAAACATGGAAGCCAGATCGCTCAAGTTGCATTTTGCCCCAATTAAGTTCCCCGGCGTGTGCCATAATTTTCATGCAATTTCCATTCTAGGACTTTCTATGGTATTATAAATTTCTATGTCTATAAGATAGATTTAAAAACCTTCAACCCCTTAAATGCACAGTACATGCTGGCATTGAACATAGATATCGTAGCCTGCAAGCGAGAGAGCTAGAAATTTGAAAAACTGCGATTTCTAAATGCACAGTATGCAAAATTATGCAGAAGAGTAAAGCTAATAGTGATCCATGGTTCTGCACAATTTAAAAATTCAGCGATTGTGAGAAAATTTCAACTGTCATTGCCCTACGTCACACGTAAAAATGATGCGATTCCGTGATTTGAAAATATAAAACATCTGACGAATGCATTGCATATGGCATTAAAATGGCATGAAAATGTGCCATAGAGCTGCAAAACTTGTTTTAATCCAACATCATGCCAGCACAAGCAGATGCGCTTTTAATTGCTCTTCAAAGGTTGCATGGATATTAGACCAAAGTAATAATAAGGCGGATATGCCATCAGCTGAAAATGATCTAGAAAACGATGTTGGAAATGGATACTGCCACCATAGAGTAGTGACCAACATATCTACTCTATGACTGCTACTTCTTCGAGTTCAAGTGATGATGAAGGTGAAAATAGAGGAGATTGGTGAAGACGACGAGATAGGCATGGACCAGCGTGCCTTTTTTACTGGTATTTCGGGTGTAAGAATCGATTTGAGGCCTATATTTACGATAACGATGAAGTAATTATTCAATACAATGGCATCTTTAACTCAACAGTCAGTGGATATGCTTAGATTTTACTGGAGTGGAGATGATAAGATCTGTACAAGTAAAATTGATCAAAATCTTCATGAGACAAATAAATGAGGTTTTGCCAATTGGAAAGAGCTCATTTCAGATATCGCATGTCGGATTAAGCATAACTATCATTCCTGGTGATTAATTGATCCACATCTAAGTCAAAATCAGATAATTTGAATAAGACGATAAAATTGACAAAATACGTGCGATTATAGACAAAGTTCGTAATGCACTACATATTCCGAAGTCTCTAAAACTTTATTCGCTCCGCAGGCAATCTTATCTAGATATCTATTATCTCATAGAGCGAGATTTTCAAAGATCGTGTAATAGAGATAAGACTTCATGTCGAGCCGCTCGACATCCGAGGGGAATGGGTTAATTCAATTTTCATCGGCCTGATTTCATGATTCACTAAATTCATGTTTCATTTCTTGAATTTGAATAGTTTGCATGATCCCATTTAATGAATAGTGTAAATGACCCATTTACATCTTCTCAAGTTAATTACAATCATTGACTTTGACATAGACATCGGATTACATTATTTATAATTATGTTATCCGATGTCTATGGTCTTTGATTATGTTAATTTGCTCTACCAGTGGCAGGTTGATCATGATGTGATCACACATGAGAAGATTATCTTGAGGTTGAGCATGAACTCATCGAATTGCTAATTTAACAAGCATTAAATCTCCAAGGCTGTCATGAGAATCTGTGAAATACCAGCATTCCTTCTGCATTACGATCATGATCACTCAATTCCGTTGTAATTTCTACAAAACTGCAAAAATTTGCATATCTCACATTTGGTGACAATCCCTTGAGGTCATTTAATAAAATCAAAAGTGTATAGGCTACACCATAGACATCGAAAAACAACAACTTTAGTGATTAATGTTCGATGTTAGTGGGCTACGCATTGGGGATTTAATAAATGCGGAGTTGCCACTCTAACTAATATACTTACTCTATGGTTCAGCATGAAAGGAATATCAGGTCATCGAGTTGCTAATTTAGCAAACATTACCTCTCCAAGGCTCTCATGACACGGACTATCTGTAAAATAGTATCATTTCCTTCTGCATTCTACTATCACGATCAGTCAACTACGTTGCAATTTCTTCAAAACTGCATAAATGTTCATGTCTCACATTTGGAAACAATTCCAACTGTATTCACCTCTAGTTCATTTAATAAAATCGAAACTGTATACACCAAAGATATTTAATTGTTTGAAAGGGCTAGATGAGAAATAGATACCTAAATTTGAACCCATTTTAGTACGGTCCTTATCGTGGCAAAAAAAGCATTACGGCAATGGGGCAAAATTGCTTTTTTTGTCGGCTGAACGGTGTGCAATGCGACAAAAGCCTTGGAAATGGCATATGCATGTAAAGCACAATTCACTGATACTATATGATAAGTTTCAAGAATATTCGTCAGTAGTTTCTCTTAAAAAAATTGTTAAAGATGAGAGCGGTGATGCAGCAATTTAGTGCAGTACTATCAATTTGGAAGAAAAAATATTCACATGAAGACTGATATGAGTAAATGAGTATTGATAAACAAACAACTCCCTCTGTAGAATTCATGACTATTAACAAATTCAGTGAGAATCCGAATATTACACTGAGGAATTGGCTATTAATAAGACTCAACCATGTCAACAACGCTCTTCGAGTTATTCACCAGGCTTGGTGAACGCACACACGACAAGTCAACACGTCATCATCTTCAAAATTTGGCGAAGCCACGAATAGGGAAAATCTGCGTCTCTCACTATCTGAATCTAAGAATTTATAAATAGATCTTTTCTTACATTGTTACAATGTAATGGCTAATTCTTCGTTTCTATCTGGAGAAGACGATCGAGCTAAGCGCACACGCTCCACATATCACACAAACACACAAATCCCTGTGATTTGCTGTGAACACATGCCCAGCGCATTGTGTGATTGCTTGAAGATCCCTGTAGTTAGTGATGTAAATGGAAAATTTTCCATCGGAAAATTTGAAATTTATTTTTTGGTGAATGACGTTTTTTCCTTTGTTTTGGAGACTTATTATAGTCGTTTGAAAAGACTATGCAATATTCAAAGTCCGGAAACTTCTCTATCATCCCTGTATGTTAACTTTTGGTACCAACTGCACCTTTACCATGTCTATTTCAGATCTTTCCAAATGAAAATCAGACATAAGATGGATTTCAGATTTCTCTTGCTGAATTTCAGATATCTGTCACAAGCTCAACTTTGAAAAGATCTTTAATTCAACTGGAGATCTCCAACTCATCCAAATATCTCACAAGTTTACAGTCTTTATATCTTCCAATTTGGTCGCTCATGAATGCTGCGTGGACTGTGTGCTAATACTATCACATGTTCATCAACACATGGAGAATCTATATCACTATGATCAACGCTGCATATAATAAAGCTTAACTTTGAAGCTGACAATTAGCAAACTCCAAAATAAAGTACACATTATTTTTGCTCCAGATCTTTCACATTGCATGAAATTGTACCCCTATTGTAAAGCAAGATTCACGTTATCCCAAACGGTGTCTATGTGTGATAATTAAAAATGCCAACAATTTATCACTGCGGTGGCAAAGGAATGTTGAAAAATCCGCTGACGGAAATTGTATTGTTACGATCGCTTTAATCCAAATAATGAAGAAATCAAGAGTTTTAGACCAATTTATTGGTATACACAGCTGCCTCGACAGTTGAAGCGCTCAAATTATAGGGCCTATCAAAAAATAAAAACTTTCAAAATTTTCCAAAATTTTCCTATTTTTTTCCATAATTTTCCATGAAAAATTTTGATTCAAAATTTTCCGGAAAATTTTCATCACTATCTGCAGTTCACAGCTGAGCGCTGGCGCTCTGAACGTATTTGGCAGTAGTAACTTGCAACTGTGTGTGTAAAGGTGTAAACGTAAAGATGCTCTCAAACACAAAAAATCAAAACTATTTGCACTTAAGTTTTATGAACGTAAATAATTATTTTTGGGTATGCGGCGAAGGCCTCGCAGGCACGGAGATGACGCCACAGTTACCAAGTAGTGCAAATATCTTTGAGCAATACCCAACTGTATTCACCTCGAGTTCATTTAATGCAATCGAAAGAGTATACACATATGAGATTTAAGAAATGCGGAATTACCATTCTACCTAATATACTTTAATTATTACAGCTTTACTTACATCGTTGACTCTCTGTAATTTATGCAAGGATGTCTTTGGATTAGTAGGGTATTTATGTTCCCGAAATGCTTATTTCTTTGAAATGCATAGAATTTCACTCCCCAGATATGCCCCAAATGTTTCAAGCTTTGAGGTACAACACAACAAAAAATCGAGTATCTCCATGCATCACAAGGCAGACATCCATCCATTGCTTCAGCCATCGTCTATGGTTTCAGCCATAGTTTGCATCAAGAAAATTATCTCAACTAGGGTGTTCAGAAATACGACTCATTATTGATTTGCTCATCATTGGTTGTACTAAAATGTGTACGAAAGGAGTTTGCAATAAGGACATATATAGAAAATTGTCTGAGAATCTACAATCTAGTGATGTCAGCGAATGAATGGTGCATTGCCCTCCTGCGAGAAAGCAGTAATACAAGTACTCATTAAACGGCATTGTTTTCATAAACAAATCGCAATTCACATGATCTCCTGTATATTTCAACAATTCTCAAATTTTCTGGACTAGTGTTTGAATACATGATTTACATAGGTGATGTACGCCTGCGTGCGCACAGACATTTCTGAATTTTCGTTAAAATTTATACAATGAGGAATGGTAGTCATGATCGTGACGCAGTCAAGAAGAGGGTCATGGAAGATCGCCATCCATGCTATGAGGTAGAGAGAGAAATCAATTGTAAAAATAATTTAATGCTAGCGATGTCATTATCCTTAGAGAATGAAATGACTCGCAACAGCAAAATCACGTGAAATTCCGCTATTTTTGCTTAGCTGCGTTAATTGCGCTGATATTTCGCCTTTTCCGGGGTTTCTGCACTATTTATTTGGACGCAACGAATGGTTCCTAGATCAAAGTATTTCTAGAACAAATCAAAAGTAAAACTTTTTCATAATTCGGTGTTGCCGATCTGTGTGTCTAATATAGTACGTAGGCTTCTATCTTCAGGTTTCTGCATCTGACCAAAATACAAGGTATCGGAAGCTCTATGTTATCTAATTTTAAGATGAATAGCCTATTTGATAACATATGCTATTTGGCTTAAACATCCTACACATGTCAAGATAAATCTGCATTGCATCATAGCTGTGGTCAACTCATGTCAGTAAAGTAATTACTAAAGCTTGCCAACGGATTTACATCGTGAGGAACTTACGCAGAGGCAACTGTCATATGTCGGCCGTTGGCTGCAGCCTTCCGAAATGAGATAGATTGATTTTGTGTTGGAAATGTTGTTAATTCATGACATGATAATTCGGCTATTTTGCTATTTTATTTTACGATTATCTTGAGTGTCACAATTCATGTATGTAGTTTGTAATTTTTGTATTTATATTTTGACCATGATCATTAAAGTGTAAATTTTGTATAGATGATTTTGTTACATTCATTTCTATATTAGATGTTAAGCATTTCCGTTCTTTTGCTCCCTGGTGAGGACTCCCATCCAGTGAACTCTTATCATGTCGTGATCATCACTCTTCAAATTTGTAAATATGGGCCCTATAGATCTCACGTATTTTGTATATGGTAGATGATGTATATCATGATGACAGTGATAACTGATTCTGTTGGCAACGCATGTGCAAAATACGAGCAGGCTACTTCAACTCAAATTGGCCGTAGAGGTCATCTCCTGGCTTCTTCATCTGAGTGTTTGCAGGCTAGGACAACATCGCAAGCCTTTGTAGTAGGACAAAACGAAGTGGTGGATAAGCGAGGAAGTTTCAAATGTGTTTTAAGTTTTAGTAGTTCGTTAAAACACCGCTGCTATGCAAATTACATGTATATCATGTTGACAGTCAATAGCAATGTGTGCCAAAGGTTCATGTTCATTTCCATTGCATCCACCATGATGAGAGCTGGACGAAAGATCTCGTGGAAATTATAATCAAGAAATTATTTGTGGCATTTTTTATTTTTCAAGTAACCAAAAGGACATCTTTTTCGAACAAATTAAACCGTTAATTGTGCAAATCTTGTGTTCATACTTTTGTTGTAATTTATGTGATGTAATTTACTGTCATTGACATATTCCTAAAAGTAGCATGATTCGGAGATGACTATAGATTGTGAATGTAAAAAAGATGCCAAACGTATAAACGCACTCTTGTTACTATGTCAAAAGAAACGGTTTACCTAGCAAGCCGATACAATGTATTCATGTGGTATAGGTGAATCGATCAACCTGAGGGTTATAGACGCAAGGTACAACATGTGTGCTTACAATCACAAGCAGGCAAACCAACTCATGATTAGCTACTCGGCCTACGTTTCAATCTATATGTTAATAGCTATCCTATATAAATTTAGAGCTGCATCTATCTAAATTTGATTTTATAGTGTTTCTAGTTAACTCAGTACTTCTTCAAGTCAAGGATTACATAAGATAACATTTTTTAATCAACCGCTGATTTGATCGAAACTTCAATCAGACAAGCTTACAACACGACATGCTCATTATATTCTCGAACTACATTAATAAATTACATATAAGCCAGAGATGCAATTAAAAATTTAATTGCCACAGAATGTACGACATATTCTTACTGAGCACATAAAATTATTAACCTCATGTATGATTTTAGGCACTTGCCTGTACGACCAGTCGCCGGTGTGGCTGGTACAGCATGGTCAGCGACTCGATCTGGAATATTTCAGACCTGTTGCATCTTCGCATTTACACACGTCGATTATATCATTCATCAGGGGTCGTTTCATGCTAATTGATAAATTCATCTTTCATTGAGCAGAAGACTTTGTGTTACAAGGATATATCATATGTTGCAGACCTACTGTAATACAATTTATTATTGCTCCTAGAATGGAAATGCAAATGCCGCCTTTACTATACAAGAATATGAACTATTCGTGAATTAGGCTGTGGTGCGTTTTTCACAGATACTTTCAATCATGCTTCATCGTAGTACTGCACATATCTGGAAGAAGTCGGACATGTTAGTTATGCCGGCTGCCGAAATGTCTTTTCAACTCTGATTCGGAAGGCCAAGTGATGCATCAACAATTTATCGAATTATGCTTAAGTTACTCACTGCATCATTTACCTTGTGTAGACGCTATTTGACAGATCAATTGCAGACAAATTGATGGGCGACGTATCTCCGCAGTTGTTTGATTTATTTGAACTAAAAATGATTATGTGTAACCCTTTTTGATAGATTTATGGCAATATTATGCAAAAGTGGACGACGCCGACCGTGAAATCCTGGCCAGTTCCGATTCTATTACATGTACTTGTTCACAGGGCTTATTGACAAAGACATGAACTTTTATATGATCTATAGATAATATAAAAGTTTGGTTGTGTAGCAACTGTCTGTGGACTGTTATAGAAGTAATTCAAATAGCATGTGTCAGCAACTGAGCATCTGAAATCCATTTGGCATCTTCAACCCTATAGCATAATATTGGCCCTCGAATAGACTTTCAAATGCAGCTTTAAGAAATTCACTTTTTCCTTTACTGCATTCATAGTATGCAATGGGAATTTAAAAGATATCAGATATGTCATTAATCAATTTTATAATAGTGAGGGAAAATGAAATGACTTACTTTGTAATTCAGTGCTTCTAGAGCATTTCAATACGATGTTAATTACTAAATAAATGAAAAATGTTTGGTTGATTTACGCACAAAATTGAGACTCGTTTCATCAGGAAGAAAAAAATCTGTTCGAAATTGCTTAATGTCCCGAGTGAGAGGTTTTGCTTAAAAAATACATCTTACTAATAGGGATGCAAAAAATGTAATTGTATAACCGAGTACGGGTGTACTTGAAGTATGAACGCGAGTGAAATAAGTTTTCAAAAGATATCTTGACACAGCAGAAGTTTGCATTTTATACTGCTTACTATGAACTTCATTTTCCATATTTCAGTATCCCGAGCATAGCGAAATTTATAATGAGTTACGACACAATCATACTGTACTAGGTTGAATTGCGACAAATAAATGTGATGTGGAGGATCGGCTTAAACAAGTTAGAAAATTATTTTCTTGACCGGAAGTGCATTAAAGCATTCTTCACAATTTGCTGTGCAAGGTTCGCTACAGCTTCGACTGACGCAATAGAAGTAAATGAATGTAGCGCATGAATGTTATATATTACCATAAAACCCTTTGTATCATGTCTGCGTTCGATGTAAAGTCAAACAATCCATTATAAAATTACTTTGTGGAAGTGTCTTAAGCATAACTTGAAAGAGGCATGGAGACTTTGGAGGAAACAAGACAGGAAAATACGAAATTTTTGGCGTTCTGTTAGAAAGCGTGATTGCTGAAAGTTGATCCAGTCATCACTCAATTGATGTTGTGAGATCATCTGTAGCAAGACTTCGCCATGATGACCAACGTTTAGGTGAAGAATTGGAAGTAGGCTTGCCTTTCCAATCAGTCGCTGTTCTTTTCATCTAATTTTTTGGCTTTCGACACCAAAATTGAAAAAAATGTGTTGCTGCGTTATTTTTTGGACCTGCGCTACTTTTTTCAAAATTTGCGGTGGTCACTACGATGAGTCCTGCCAACGCACATTTAGAGATCACGCCCTCTCCCTTATACCCTCATCCAGCTGCACATACAGGACGTTTGGTGCGGACATAAAATTTTGATGATAGAAGCTAGGCCTCGGGATACACGGGGATGACACCCAAAACTTCTTGCCGTAGTTCCTTCCAAACCAAACTGGATCTGGTGGTCTGTCACGCCAATCTAAAAATGGATCCTCTTTTAGGAGCGCTAACATGTCGAATCAAGCGGTCTGGCGCACAAGTCTTCTTAACTTTTTGAAATAGAACCTATGAACCTTTAGCTTTAAAGTAGAACCCATGGTATGTCCTGGTGGACGTCCACCTATCATTTTGAAAAAATGTTGTGAAATGGGATTCAGTGGAATCAAAGACCAACCAGAAACACACCTTATGTAATTTTTTACTTTAAACAAAATTTTTGGAACTTGATATTTTTTAGACATTTTATGAAGTAATTAAGATTAAACTGTATAGGTCTACTGAATAGGCCCACTGGTATTATGCAGGCTGTCAAGTGTTGAATAGAAATTATTGACTTAAATTTCCCAAGAAAAATTAATAAACAGAAAATCTGACACAGAAAAGTATGAAAAACAGCATTAATTTACGCAGTATTGAGAAAACCAGGCTCTGTAATCGAGCTGTTGTGCGAATTTGATGAAACTTACGGCTAAAATATACAGTTAACAATCGACAAATGAAGATATTTAAAATTTCTCATTTTTACTTTGTGGCTATGTTGGAGCCTAATTCTAAGAAACCTAATAAAGGTTCCGTTTATGGTCGAAGTACATTAATATTTTATTATGATTTGGTTAAAGAAATACATGCGTGAGAAGTTTATAAGGTACTAATAAATTAGCAACATGTATTAGGAAAAAAATTCAGTATCTGTCACTCAAAAGCTTCAACGACAACTTGAGCTACAGCAAAAAATGTAGGTGAAGTATAGATGTCAAAGTGACAAAGCAATAAATGTCGCATCTTTACGTGTCTATGCTCGCATTTCTTTCTTCGTAATGTTTGATTTCCTTCTTCAGCTCATCATTTCGCTTCTGTATGACTAATTTCAATGTACACTTACTTCGAGCACTGTTCAACAATGCATTTGATAGTCTAGCTCACGAAATGATTTAGCTCGTTCTCAATTACAAAAGGATAAGACACTTGTTGAAGATTTCAAATCTCGTAAAGAGAAAGGAGAAAATGCTGTGCTTTGAAAACGACAAATTGTCGTGCTATCGGACTGTTTTATTGAATTCTTGCCCTTAATTTGCTTTACGAATATTCGATCTGTGAACAATAATATGGATGAATTGTCTCTGCTTGCTATTCAACATTTTCCGGACTTCATTTATGTAGTGTAAGCTTGGTTTGACTCCACGTTCCCCGACGATATTCCTCAGATAAGTGCACATGATCATTTTATGGCTGATCGCATCGATAGAAGAGGATGTGGTATTTGCTTATTGGCAAAATCAACATTCATCGTTACAGAAATGTTCTCTTTGTCCCAACATCGAATTTGGAGACTTCAAATGTATTTTTGTGACCGTCTATTTCCTACATTGTGCTAAGATGGGTGTCAATGAGCAGAATAGTGTGATTGCTTTTCTACTATTATTGATGAATATCTCAATCGGCATCCTCTTGCACATGTATAAGCGGCGACTTCAATCATGTTTGTGTTAAACCTCTTGAAGCAAATTTTGTTTTGAGTGACTGTGTACGATCACCAACACGTTCAGATGCCTTTTTAGATAAATTCTCATACCAATAAGTCATACCTATCGTTTTCGTGTGCTCAATTATTACCTCCAGTCGGTACCAGTGACCATTCTGTTACTCTAATTATCCCAATTAAAAATTAATCATACAGACCTGCCTTGGATCTTCATGAATCGAATTTGATCATGACAGCATCCTACCTCGATGGACTTGATTGGAATATATTATTTGATGGTAGAGACTTAAACGGAGCTTGTTATATATATATATTATCGAATTCTGAACTTGTGCCTATTGAGTTTCTTACATGATTGCATCAAAAGGACCCACCGAGATAAGCTGTGGATAACCAACACTGTTAGTGATTAATACGCGCTACCTTGCTTATGGAAGTAGAAACTGGCCCTTGTACGTACATTTTCGAGAAAAAGTTGCTGAAATTTATAGTTTAGCGAGTTAGGGCTAATCGGCTTATGCGAGAGAATAAGTCTGTGTGGGAATATTAGCACGAATGCAACCAAGCCATGTCAGACTGGAGATTGGATTTCACAATTATTGTCCCAAACCAAGGTTGGCAAAACGGTGGAATTTTTGAACAACTTGTATGCATCGAATTTTGTTCACAATTCTGTGATGGAATTTCATCTCCCCTATGTAGTTCCATTTGAACTTCACAAGGATGAAATCTTTCATATGATGAAAAATGTAGATCCCCAGACAAGTTACCTACAATTCTCCGGTCAAAGCTTGCATCATCCCTATCAGAGCCGTTATGCGCTATTTTCAATATGTGTCTACAAATTGTTGATCTAACCAATTTCGCACACGAAGGCCCCAGTGGGTTGTAGCGACGTCATGCATGAAGACCATGGTCTTCTTATTTTTGTTAAGTGTTGGAAGGAATTCATTTTAAGCATTTCTAGATAGCGATTGACATTAACTGAATCATCGAAGAGAAGTGGTCCGAAGTCATCGGATGTGGAATTTCGCGGCCCATATGCTTGTCCTTTTAGAATACAAAGTTGTTGATCATGCCAATGAGGATTATCAGTTGGCCAATAACGACTGTTGTGCCGATTTACTGACCAATCAAGGATGAAGTGGGCTTTGTTTGAGAATGTTAACTGCATCAAGTGGCTAGAAGAAGAAATTTTGCGAACTCCTGAAGAGGAAGGTTACTCCGACAAGTTTTGTCTTCCACTCAATTTTTTTCTCATTCAGAACTTGAACAATTAGATTTTTGAAGATGAAGTCTCATGTCTTTCAAACATCGCCAGACAGATTCGCAGCTCACATCTAATTTTGAAGATGCGCCTCTTAAACTGGTATGAGGCTCGATTTCGAAAAGATTCCGAGCCTCAACAACTCTCAACAACAATCAACTCTCTGGAGATGTTGCTTTTTTATTTGTCTCTTGTTTGATCAAGAGCACTGCCAGTCTCTATCAGGAGAACATGCCAATGCTTGATTGTGCTACTTGAGGGAGTGCATACCAGGAGTCTTTTTACCATATAAATTGCACGAAACTTTCGCTGCCCAAGAGTGACACTCCCCATGCACTAAGTACCAAGCCGCGCATTTAACTTGCTGTTTAATGGGATACTGCGGCTGAAGCCTTTCCCTCCTCATACAGAGAACATTTGTCGGCTGAGCCGGATTGGTCCTTTTTGGAAAAGCTTTTCAACGACAGCCAAGTCGACTGGGCGCCTGATATTTCACCTCGCTCTCTTTAAAAAACAAAGCTCCTGGGGTAGACAACTTACCGCCTAACCTTTTACGTGAGAGTGCTCATATTGTGTGTTACCCTGTTTCACACTTGTTCTGTATTTCTATTCAACGCCGTCAATTCCCATCTTTGTGGAAAATTGCAAATATTGTTCCTATCCCCTAATCCAACAATTTTGATTGCAATAACTTCGTCCAATCTCTCTATTGCCAGTGGTAGTCAATGATTTTTGAAGATCTTCATACTCAGCTCCGTGGGCTGGCAAGTTGAAGCTGCTCCCTGGACAGAATCAGTTTGCGTACAAGCCAAAAATGAGCACTTTGCATGCCCCACGTAACTGTGCTAGAATTTGTCACTTACCATCTGGATGATCCTCAATCTCGCGGAGTGGCGGCAGTGGCTGTGCTGTCGTTCGATATCCGCGTGCTTTTGACGCTTTAAGCCATGAATCCTTGTTACAGACTCTTTTGTGTGTCTGACCTTCCACGCAATTTCATTGCCTGGATGGCGTCTTATCTTCACAATCGGTTATTCAGAATTTCTCTACAGATGTTGTATACAGCTCCTGTTACCACGCTAGCTCGGGAGAGTACCTCAGGGATCCGTCCTATCTCCCTTGATTTTTATTGCTCATATGGGATCTCTTGTAGGGTACCACATTCCAATGAAGTTATGATGTGCAAGTATGCCGACGACGTTCTGATTGCTATCCCTGTTAGTCGATCAAATTTAAATGAAATTGAAGCTTCAGTGTCTGTCGAGATGGAGAACATGGATGGATGGTGTAGTTCTCACGGATTGCATCTTAATCACGACAAAACCAAGTGCATGTTTGTTCGCAAAGGCTGTTCTGTTGGATCCGACGTCTTATCATGCCGCGAATTGAGCAATACGCTGAAGTTTTTGGGTGTGGTCCTCAACGAAGCATTTAGTTGGGACACTCACATTCGGCAGATTTGCAAATCTGCTAGTCGTCGAATCTACGCCTTACGACGTCTGAAATGGATTGGAGTCGCTAAATCCGATCTCATAAGCATTTATCATGCCTACATCAGATCGGTTGTTGAGTATAATTCGCCATTATTTGTAGGCATTAACAAGAAAAACGAATCAAAGCTCAAGAAACTGAACAGTCTCTGTCACAGAATTATATGTGGAAACGAATGTCGTAACAATTGTCTCGAAGACCTCGTAGTGCGTCGGGAAACCAGGGCTCTGAAAGTTTTCAAGGAAACTGCTTTCCACCGATGACTTTGGCCACATGATGCCTCGTCGCCTGACTCACAGCAATGCTCTTGTCATGCCCTTTTCGCGAACACTCCGTCGTAGCTCGTCATTTATTCCTTTTTGCACCGCCCTGTACAGTGTACAACAAACTTCCACGTACTGTTTTATGATGATTTTGCTTTTTGCTCTTATGTATGGACCTGCATACAATCTTTTTATTCTCACGTGATCTACTTCTACATGTACACGTATTCATTTACGTATTTTATATTTTGCTAGCAAAAAGTGTTGAAATTTGCTTTTCTGTGTAAGAATCTGAACTCTATGATTGTGATATGCATGCTGTAATGAACGATTTTCATTAATTGAATAAACGTCTTATTATTATACGTCTTTAGAGGCTGTCGTAGTCCCAAGTAAATTCGATATCTTATCACCGTCAATCAATGACTGTGAATGAAATATGACCGCATTAATGTAGAAACCGACGAATTTTACAAAATGCTATATTCTAGTGACCTCATGTTGCCCTTTTCTCATGAATAGTAGGGGAATAAAAATGGGACCTTTAGCTGTGTCACCCCACATAATAAAGCAGAAAAACTGAACATGAGTGTGCAGTAAATACAAAAATGTGGTATTATATATTAATGATCAAATATAAGGTCGTAATGATGGAAGATATCACATTGATACCTGTGTTATTTGTTGGTCGGTTTAATTTCGGCACAACGTTGGCCGTTCTTGGGTTAAGAGAACTAACAAAATTCATTTTTCTGCTTATCTTAGTACCTAGGGTGGTTTGGGGGAAATTTGATGTGACAAAGGCTAATTTGTTTATTTCGAAACCATGTGCTATCACTATTGATTCAAATTAAACCATAATTTCATGATTCATTTTTCTGAGATAAAGGTAGTAAATAGTAGGGGAATAAAAATGGGACCTTTAGCTGTGTCACCCCACCCCTGGGGGGAACGCGATGATCAGTCTTTAGGAAATGGTTCAAGATTGCATAGTGTAAATGATGTTATTTATTCGTCACTTCACATTAAGCTTGTGTTTGAATTAATATCATTTGTAATGGCTGGTAAGTTATCGCTTTCTTCATTGCAGGAAGATCGTATGGTAAAGCAGTGTCTCCTGAAGAACAATTTCAGTAAAGAAAAGTGCTATGCTTATCACATGAACCTTAGTTTGTGCAAGTCAATGTGGGTAAGTAGATTTATTTTTGCTTCTCATACACTTGTGCATTGCTGCATTATTGACTAAATGTATAGCAGTTAAAAATGCGTATAGAAAACCGCGATATTCAAGTCTCAGATATTTTATTCTTCTGTAGAAATCCTACTTGTGAATCCTGATCATGTTCGCGTGCCCCGGCCGCAAATTCTGAAGACCGGCAAGCCGGTTTTAGTATTTGCCGATAATTGTTTGATACGCTAACTTCACGCGATAAATTTTGATTGACCTTGTACAGGTACAGCAACCTTTCCGTTCGGTCTTGGGACACTCATTGAATTGAAAAATTGATGACAACTTTGGTGAGCTCATTGTTCCAGACTCTTGTACGTCACCTCGCGGTCACCGATGTAAACTCAAAAGAAGTGGAGAGAGTTCTCATTTGACGTCGCAAATCTTGAGAATTCCTTCGCGAGTGATGAAGTAAATCTCACTTCAGTGAATCTCGCTTATCCGGAGTACCGCATGGCCTGCCATTCATGCATTTCACCTATGCTGTGTGGAAATTGAATAACGTCTAATAGCAAAAGTTGACCAAATGTCAGACGATCATAGACTTAACCAAACGGTATACAGTGACGCCAGCCCGTCCCATTCCGTTTTGAATAAGCCGGTCACCGACCCTGTCGTGCAGAGATATTTAGGGATCTCGAACCAATCGAAAATACACAATGATTGCAATGGGTGAAAAGACAGCATGCGTATACTGTCTAATAAAAGCAATTATTACATAGCAGAAGATGGTGGTACACACACTCGGACACCTTATCAACTGGTTTGACAAGATCAATTAATGAAGCCGAGATGTAAGACGAGGGATTTGAATGGTAGTAGCCTTATGGTATGGATTGGAACGTTGAACTGAAACGTTGAAGTCATACATGAGCTTATTTCCGAAAACGCTATAGAAACACTGACAACGAATGACAAGAATAAACAAGAAACACCAATCAACTGATGATTCAAGGCAAAGTGGCGAACTTCGTGACTGCCAATGTAGGGATTGCAGGGTTAACAGAAACCCAAGATTTTTCCTGAAGCTTTTTCGTGATCCATAGTAGGGCCTATTCACAGGGTTGCCACCGCTGCGCGGTTCCGCGCAGCTGCACGGATGAAGATTTGAGCTGCGCGTGAGCGCGGAACCTGCGCGGATGAAGGTCTCAGGAAAATATTCTTTTATTTGGTGTCATAAATTTAGAAGAGATACGCTTTTTGAAGTACTGGTAGCTTATTTTCATTGTAAATATACCATTAACCTCGATTCCCGATGACGTGCGATGCACGTCATGCGGGCACTTGCGAAAATGTTGACTAGCTGACAACATTGGCCCAAACTGCCCATGACGTTCACTGCACGTCATCGCTCGGTATTATGTTCCCATTGTTCACCGCAGCAATGAGCGAATGACGTGCAGTTTGGAGTAGTGTAGCAGATTTGGCTTCGGGGCTCAAGAGGTTAAGCACATTAGCGCTGAGCCTGTTATCTATATGGTTAGTTGTATCAATGAACTCAACAGATACAAATAGGTCAATATATTTCTAAATTGGCTCACGTGCGCAGAAGTTATCTCACAAAAGACCTCTTGCATCTTAAAAGTTTGCTGAACGAGACATTAAATCACAAGAATGGTCCATGACCCTATTTCATGCTTTGTGTTGAGATCAGGAAGTGAATTTATCTCAAAGTGGAAATCATTGCTGTTCAAATACTTACTGTGATCATTCTTAGCATGGTCTGACAAGCACCAAGGTGGTCGTCGATATCCGAATTTCAGCTATACACCCGAATATATACACGAATTTAAATATTCAGTAAATATGCCCGAATTACACCCGAATTTTGAAATTTCCGGGAATTTTCATGTTCTACGCATCTTGTATAGCACGGTGTGGTTTTTATTTTTCAAAATAGTTTTATTTCGGTTTTTTACAACTTGTGATTTAAGAAAATGATAATGATTTTCATGATTTGAGAAAATATGTTTCTCATGAAATTTTCGTTGGTGTTTTTTCTAATTATCGTGCAGCCTTTATTTTTCGGCACGTTTTCCTGTTATTGCATATTAGCGTTGATCAGTAAGCAAAAATTTGTCTATGAATTGAATCAGTGCTTGTTTATTCAATCGTGGTTGATGGATTGGCAATTTTTGTGATGCTCGCACAAAAATCGTCAATGCACTTTACTTCGGAACGTAATCATCATTATTGCGTTTCTGGTACTTAACAACTTAAGTAATACAACTGTTCCGTTCAAATTCTACAGGGCACCCTCACGTCTACGAAGACAACGCATTGTTTAATATGCCATAAATTTAGATCCAATCTCTTCTTTTACTCACCAGATGTTTGAAAATCTAATCCATTAATTATTGATCAGATATACTTTACTCGTGATATTTTGAAAGTAGTACAGATAGAAAATGTGGCGATTTTTTCATTTTCAGAATATTTCTTCGACGGGCCTTAAAATTACCCAACAAAAGCAGAAAACACTAGTTTTGACGTAAATAAATGCCACCAGTTAGTTAACAGCGTTATTTCTGTTATTATCGTAACACATTCTGAAAATGGAAAAATCGCCACGTCTTCTATCTGTACTACTTTCAAAATATTGCCTATAAACTTCGAGAAAACACTGTCAAACTATATATTTTCTAAAAGCCAATCTTGTGACGGTTTTGAATATCACAAGGAATATGTTTCAAATTGATTTATGCGCTTGTCAAAACAAGTCAAAGAAAATTTGTGGCTTTCGGGTTTATGGCCTCTAGGAACCACCAATTACAAAAACAATTAATTCAACAACATTCAAATGATAGATCCGAAAATTCTCTTTCAGATGATTATAAATTTGTCGATATTTCCTAATAGTAAACAATTTTTAGGTGTTGGAAGAAATACGTGTCCGTAGATTTATGCTAAGTTTCCAACTTGCTGTCGCGTACTGTATAGCACTAATATAGCATTTGCGACAGAATAAAGGTAATGACGTAGAAGCAAGAACTGCGTGATGGTTCCTCGTAATTATGTAATCTGCCAGTCTATTCTTTGCTACTAAATTGGGAATCTTCGGCACCAGCAATATACCCGAATTTTATTTTTGGTAGCCGTGCGGTCACTCTTATTATTTCTTTTCGTTCTCAGACTGTCTTCATGTTCAGGACATCCTCACGATAATTTTTAGATCAGCTTTTGATTGATATCATTATGATATCAACACCAAATTGAAAAAGTAGTGATAACAGCAACAATTGATTCAATGATCTCATATTGATAATTCATTTTGATGAGACGCTATAGCTATAGACTAGGATGTTCCGTCCCCTGCGATTGTCGGTGCCTCCTTAAAATCACATCGAATAAGATCACTGCATCTTTGCCTGTACAAGAACACGCGACTAGTGATTTCTTAGTTACACGCTCGTACGCTACACCATGCATTAGGCCTCAGCCACAGTGCGAACTCTTCCAAGCGTTTCCGAGCAAAGCGTTTTCCAGCAAATATGAAGTCATCATTGCAGCAGTTGTAGACTGCCACACTGCGAGCAAAGCAAACCAGAGCGATTGATAGCTTACGGACATACGTTTGCTCGCGTTTGGTTTGCTTTCAGTGTGGCTGAGGCCTTATACAGAAAGAGCGTATACAATCTATCAAAAGCTGATTACGATCTGTAAATCATTGTCATTTGTACATGCGTCGTCCCCACCATCAGTAGCTAGTAATGATTCACACTTCGTATGACTAAATTCATATTAACTGCGTAAACTAACAGAATGTGCTTGATTAAAAATAAATTGATCCTGAGTCAATGCATAGAGTTTTTTTTAATAATTATGCTACTAATTTGGCCTACT
Organism: Prostheceraeus crozeri; assembly: GCA_907163375.1. NCBI lineage: Eukaryota > Metazoa > Platyhelminthes > Polycladida > Euryleptidae > Prostheceraeus > Prostheceraeus crozeri. The sequence goes on along the minus strand of CAJQUW010005914.1, from coordinate 51,535 downwards.
GCCGTAGTCGGAGTCGTATGACACAAATCGGAGTCGTCGCCACATGGTTGCTAAAATTTCTTATGGCAGTGTGGTTATATGCAATGTATTCGTTGTATACAGACATCCGTTTCAGAATATCTGTAAACACTTGCCAAATATGATAATGATAACTTAATAACCGACGCTAGGATGACGCTAAGGTAGCGTTTACTTCGACCTTTCCATAATGGAACGATTGGTAAGCCAATTCATTGCTATTTTATGCCATTATCATAGCCATAGAAATTGAACTAACATCAATTTTATTTATCTACCGCTATTGTCCACAGAAAGTTCTTGTGTAAAACTCAGTTTAATTTACGTAGCGTCAATTCATGAAAGAATGCGCTAGCTTTGCGCTCCGATCCGGAATTAGTTCCATTTTTCGTCGGAATTGGAATTGGATTTGACGATATTTAAATCTACTGGAATTGGAATTGACCTTGATAAACCTCAATTCCACTTTTTCGATAGACCTGTGATAAATCTATTTGTACAAAAATTGAAATCACAGTACTCGGCCGTTGCGTTAACTGCACGCAGAGATAAGAGAGAGAGAGAAAGAGATAGATCGACAGAGGTAGATTTATTCTATTCTTGAATAAAGGGTGTTAATTGTGACTTCGATGGGCCTACAGCCACGGACCTTGTTATTTCAGCGATTAAGCAAACAATGAAAATACAATCAACTTTGTTCAATCAGTTATTTATCAAGTAAGATAATTAATCAAAATATAGCATTTGTTGAATTTAGTTCTTGATAGGACAAGCACAAAAATTGGAGATTAACTTAATTGTTGTACACACGAAAAACAAATGGTTTGGAAAGAGGAAAATTAACGCTGCATTAAAGGGCAGCAACCGTGTCAGTTCAAATCATAAATTATAGGACAGTGTCAACAAATTATTCCTTTAATAAGTAATTATATCAAATTACATGATAACTATTATTCAACTTCCAATCACAGCAATTAACAATATTAATTTTTAAAGACTATAGTTATATAGATGCGGTGATACGCAACCATAAAAAGAAAAACTTTAAACTTACAGTTCACTTCTTAATGTTGAATTCACTTCAATTCGATCGGACATCCACTTATACCAAAAAATTAATTATCATGAATTTCAGTGTCACTTATATACCGTCAATCTTCAATATCGCGCTCGCTGATGTGTGTGTTGCCGTTATACGCTGCTGTGTTGTTGTTCCGCTGGCAGGCAGTTGCTGTCTGTTACTTCTGAGTAGTTAAGTTACACCGCGAGAGCCGCGGAGAGTTCTTCTAACAGCTTACTGAAGATGTCGTATGTGTTGTTGCTGTGTCAATTTCTTATCGTTTCTAATTTATACAAATTTTTGAGACTTGACGATAAAACCACTTTCTTTTGAAAATTGAAAGAGTTTCCTTTAATCACTGCTCGTTAGCTTTCGACCCGACCACATTTCGCTCTTATCACGGAATTTTTAATCTCCTTTTTAAAAATGGACCATTAGTCAGATTTCATGATATCATTTTTATGGTCGTTTTTTCTTTCATCAACAGTCACGTTATTCGCACATTGAATTTCTTTCTTCTGTCAGTTTATTAATAGATTTATTCGGATCTCTCTCTCTCTCTCTCTCTCTCTCTCTCAACGTTTGATTCTTTGCTGGCCGTTAATTTTTTTTCACGAGATAATGAATATCTCGTTTACGAAACGAAAATGGCGTAGGCTGACCGGTACATATATACATGTACACAAGAAAGATTGAACTATGAACATGAGAACACACATACGAACGACGCAGGGAACGGGACACAGGAAAAAACGAGGATAGGATAAGGGCACATGGGTCAGATTGAAACGAACAAACGTTAGATACATTAACATAAGACACTATACGCGACATGCAATTATTGGAATTGAATCTTTTTATGAAATTGAATTGAACTGTTTCGACTGGAATTGGATTTGGAATTGAAATTTCTGCTCCGGAATTAGAATTGGAATTTAAAAAAATCAGTGGAATTTTTCCAGCTCTGGTCAAGCAATAAGGTAGTTATTGCACTCTAGGCTTCGTCTCGACATTTGGTCTCGACGAAGACTAGCGTGCGATCACTATCACTCACAGACTGTTTTTTTGCATCATTATAGTGATAATCAACTATTGAAACAACAAGTTCATCAATAATGGCACGTGCATTGATAGCAGAAAAGCTTTAGAAGTTGTCATAAAATTATATTTTTATTGCAAAATAGAGATAATAAATAGGTCATACATAAAATGATAGGACTCTAAAATCCCTAGGGCTTGCAATTTCTGTGTATGCGTTGTCTCAAAAATTCACTGTAGGTACGTTGTCTTTTCTACCATGGTGAGTGACATTGCAAGGTAAACAGTCATACTAAATATACTTTTACATCACAGATCAATCAAATAATTGCAGTTATTCTATCACAGCATTCAATTAATTGCAATTTTTCGATAAGAGCACCCAATTAATTGCGACCATTTTGCTGCAATTAATTTTTGGTAAACCCTGTCGAGGGGCGTGCACACACTATCGACTTGCTATATCATAACATAAACAAAAACTTGAATTTGTAAATACTCGTGTTGCTTAGGTCATTGCTTAGTTATCAATAGCTCTGAAATTTTTTATGATCAACCATAGTCTCTCATTAGTGTATTTGGCATGTGTGTTGAAGTAAGTCCGACAGAAGTAAGTCTTCACAAAGTCCGACAGATGTAATTTTCATCTCTATACTGCTACGGGGTCTTGAGCTTTGCTGAGTAGTTTGAGTTTACATAGATCTGTTGTCTAACACATTGTTTCAATTTGCCAACTAGGCGAAGCAGACACAGCTGTGAGCCGAAGACAATTTCGTTGTCTTTTCGACTCTTTCATTTAACTGATCCTCATTATTTCGTATGCTGTCTTTATGACAGGTCTGATCTTGTTTTCATTTGCCTTACAGTTCCGAATTCAACAAGAACGAAGAAACAAAGGCATTACACCATCATTACCTCCTCCCAGAAGAACGACCTGCTATACTTGAGGAATTTTTAAGGAAAACAAAAGAAGAATTAGATGACAACAAGCGAATAAAAAGTTACAAAAAGGAACAAACAGACAAAGATCGGGCAGCATCAGCCTGAGCAGTAGTGTTCCTGCTATTATGACCGGTGCCGTGTGCTACCATACTGATTACTTACGACAGACAATGACAATGCTGACAAGGAATATATTTTGTCAATTCAGAGTAATCGAGACAATGGGAAAGGAATATTGAGAAACTCATGCAGTGAAATGTGAAGTTAATAAGCTAAAACGTTTTGAAATGCAGTCGCTAATTGCTCTTCAATTTGTCAAATCATTATAAACAATGGAATCGAATTTCAATTTTAATGACTGTTCACTAATATAATGAAGATGATATCGTGGTAATTTTCTTTCTTGACAGTCGAATATTGCTGTAATTGGTAACTGCAGTGCTGATAGCTCTTGTAAAGTATAAAACTGATTCTAGGTTTTTATTTAAATGATCTATCATGGCTTATTGACCTCGTTATTCCTCGTCCTCGATGAGCTCACCGTAGATATGCCAACAACGAGAGACGCATAGGCGTAGCCACAAACTAATGAATTCTGAATCGAAATTGATGAAATTACGTTTGTTATTTCAAGCACTCATGGGAAACGATATATTAGGCGTACTATAGATTCTCGACGGTTTGTGATAGTCTTACTACTGACAAAGCAATGAAGTAAGGTAGCAAAAAAGTAAAGCATGAATTTATAACACGTTTTCCAACATTCGCTTAAAACCATGCATACGGATTACTATATCTTTAACATCCAATGTGAGAACGGTCATGACACCACGTATTCTACTGTGGCTGAAATTCTGATGCAATTGTAAACGTCAGTGTGTGCGGCCTAACTTCGTCGTGCTTGTGAACAGAATTTTTCTTTTTTTCATATAAAAAATAAAAACCAGTTATAATTAGGTTTTTCGGTGATTGACGTTTTTCCTTTGTTTTGGGGACTTATTATAGTCGTTTGAAAAAACTATGCAATATTCAAAGTCCGAAAGCTTCTCTATCATCCCTGTATGTTAACTTTTGGTACCAACTGCACCTTCTCCATGTCTATTTCAAATCTTTCCAAATGAATTTCAGACATTAGATTTCAGATTTGTCTAGGTGAATTTCAGTTATCTGTCAGAAACTCAACTTTGAGAAAATCTTAAATTCAACTGGAGATCTCCAATTCATCTAGATCATATCTGAAATTCATTTGGGCAGATCTGAAATCGATTTGGAACTATCTGAACTAGAAATGGAGGCCTCAACGAAGATATCGGACAATGCGCCTGAAGTTTGAAGCTATCATAAATATTCTTTTACTCATCACAGATATCTTTAGTTTCCAAATATCTCACGAGTTTATATATATATATATCTTCCAATATGGTCGCTCATGAATGCTGCGTGGACTGGTGCTTATATATACTTCATCATATGGTCATCAACACATGGAGAATTTGTATCACTATTAGTGATGAAAATTTTCCGGAAAATTTTGAATCAAAATTTTCCGTGGAAAAAATTGGAAAATTACGGAAACTTTTGAAAGTTTTGATAGCTGCCTTATAATTTGAGCGCTTCCACTGACTGCCGAGGCAGCTAGTACCAATAAATTGGGTCTAAAACTCTTAATTTCCTCATTATTTCGATTAAAGCGATCGAAGCAATGCGAGTTCCGTCCGCGGATTTTTGAACATTCCTTTGCCACAGTGGCTATTTGTGCCATTTTGTTATCATTTTTAATTATCACACAGACACCGTTATGGATAACGTTAATCTTGCTTTACAACAACCAAAAACATAGGGTAAAATTTCATGCACTGTGAACAATAAAAAAGATCTGGAGCAAAAATAATGTACTTCATTTTGGAGTTTCTTATTAGCTTGAAAGTTAAGCTTTTATGCAGCGTGGATCAGTGAAGAAAATTCTTCATGTGTTGATGAACAAGTGAAGTGTAAGCAAGTCCACGCAGAATTCATGAGCGACCATTTTGGAAGACATGAAGACTGTAAACTCGTTAGATATTTGGTAACTAAAGATATCTGTGATGAGTAAAAGAATATCTATGATAGCTTCTAACTTCTGGCCTATTGTCCGACATCTTTGCTGAGGACACATCTTCCATTTCGGATGGTTCAGATAGTTCAAATTCGATTTCAGATCTGCCCAAATGAATTTCAGATATGATCCAGATGAATCTCCAATTGAATTTAAGATCTTTTCATCTGTGCTTCTAACAGATATCTGAAATTCAGCTAGAGAAATCTGAAATCCATCTAATGTCTGAAATTCATTTGGAAAGATCTGAAATAGACATAGAAAAGGTGCAGTTGGTTACAAAAGTTGACATACAGGATGATAGAGAAGTTTTCGGTCTTTGAATATTACATAGTCTTTTCAAACGACTAAAATAAGTCTCCAAAACAAAGGAAAAAACGTCAATCACCGAAAAATAAATTTCAAAATTTTCCATTTGCATCACTAATCACTATGATCAGCGCTCCATAATAAAGCTTAACTTAATCAAGCTAACAATTAGCAAACTCCAAAATAGAGTACATTATTTTTGCTCTAGATCTTTCACAATGCATGAAATTATACCCGGATTGTAAAGCAAGATTCACGTTATCCCAAACGGTGTCTGTGTGATAATTAAAAATGGTGGCAAAGGAATGTTCAAAAATCCGCGGACGGAAATCGTATAGCTACGATCGTTTTAATCGTAATAATAATGAAATCAAGAGTTTTAGACCCAATTTATTTGTATACGCAGTTGTCTCGGCAGTTGAAGCGCTCAAATTATAGGGCCTATGAAAAAATCAAAACTTTCAAAATTTTCCAATATTTTCCATAATTTTCCACGGAAAATTCTGATTCAAAATTTTCCGGAAAATTTTCATCACTAATTCTGGGGGATTCAGTTGTATGGGATTGTAAGGGATTCCATATAATCCCCAAGAAACCCATATGATTCCTGTCCTAAAAAATTTTTATGGCAATCGTGAATGGATCCACATGGATCCCTTACAATCTCATATATTCCCTTAAAAACCCATAGAAAAGAGTCACTCGGGTACTATCAGCTGATTTCCACTGGTTTCGTTGCACCACAAAGTAAAAACACGTCTTTCTATCTAGCCCTTTTATAATATTAAATATGTTATGGTCTACAGACATTAGGGTTTATATAAATGCTGAGTTGCTGCTTACCTAATATATATACTCTATGCACATTTTTTCTGATCATGTGTTTACTTTATGCATCTGTGTAATCAGTGAGATGGATTATGAATAGAAAAACCACCTGAATATCATGGAGGTCAGTGTATACTCATGATGGTAGTAGATCAGATTCGATCGTTCTTCAGAAATATGTGCATAGACAGGAGTAAGAGTCAATCGAAAATCAGATCGGGGTGTGATATCAGAAAATGTCTGTGTTAAATGTATGGCTATTTTGCTATGCAGTGATCTGGTGAGCAAACAGAGGATAAAGCAAAGTGTTTCTTTGTGTACAGAAAAATTTCTGTGAAGACAACTGCAATATTTATTTGTCGAGACAAGTCATGAGCTTATTTGACGATTAGGATAAGTTTTTATTGATTTTTACTTGTTAGAACATGGATCAGTATTTGAAAGTAGTTAAGTACTACTAATTCTGCGCAAAATTGAGAACACGGAAAACATAGACAACCTCGTTATTTACCTGCCATGTTTATGGATGATTTTATCATTCATTAATCGGACTGCATCGCGCGTGATCATTATCTAATTTTCTTCTATGTGCGATTCATTTTTAACAATGAATTTGTCTGGCTTAATAAGGGATTTTTGATAGAACCAGATACTCACAATCGTTCCTTGACTTTAAAACTTCGCAAAACCAACTTAACAATCAACAATCCTTTTTAGTTATCGAGAACATGCATGTTTGCTGTTTGAATTCCATGGTGAATCCCATTCTTTTTGCCTTTTTTCTATCTTTCATGAATTTAATGATTATGTGTATCAACAGCAGTAGCTTACCATTATTTGCGTAAGTCCAAGTAAATCATGCGTTTTAAGTCAATATTTAATATGCTGTTGCTTATATTTCTACGGCAGTCATGAGGACACCATTTTTACCACTTAAAAATTGTCACAACTTGCAGCATCACAATGTTAGCCACTCGAATTGGAAATCGGAGCATGAATCCTCACACCCTCGCCATTTGTTTCTAATCATCACACTTGATGTCATCACACTCAGATGGGTCAATTTTTGGGTAAAACATGTGAAGCTTAGAACCATGTATTAATATCCCGCTCAATAGACCGCTTGGTATCCGGATCGATACTGGTCGGCTTGACTGGTATTTAAATATCATGTTTATCAAATTAGGAATCGCCATTCCGAACTGGAGATCCATATAGGTCTTTGCTCGGCGTTAGTCCCGCGTTGCTGGAGGTTCCGCTCTCCTGTTATGTTGTCTGACCTTCAGGTCGGTTGTGTACTTGAGTCGGACAAGAACTGCGCCGTAATTATCCGCGAACTTTTGAGAAGCCGGATCGTGCTGGTTTCGGCGCGTTGGCGCAAAAATAAAAAAAAAAAACGTGCTGCAGGACTTCTTTGAAGTTAGATTACGCGTCTGGCGCTGTCGCAGCTCGAATCTGGGAGCGCCTGGTTTGGCTTCGGTGCGCTTTCATTTATTTCCAGAATTATAAGTGTATACAAGTTTAGATCATATTTTTTTTTTGTATTTTTTTGGGGGCGGTCTGGTCGCATCAACCTTTAATCTTGACTGTCTTAGGCCTTATTTCCACAGCGATGTCTTCAGAACTTTGTAATTCGATCATGTGACTCGAATTTTTTTGGACACGACTCAAGTTGAGAGGAATCTAAAAATAGCTCACATCTGTGCGCCTGATGGGAAACAGTTGGAGGAGGAGGGATTGATTTGTAATAATTAATTCAAACTTTGTAGCTATATATGTAAGTCGCTACAGTCTGATATTGGCCAAGCAATTCATATGTGCTGTCAGTGAAATATTGTAAAGTAACTATGGGCTATTTGCAACTTTTCTCCACTTGCAAATCACTTTCTCCATTGAGTTACTGATGTACATTCAATGATTCTCCTGTAGTATTCTCTGTCGGCTAGCGTTTGGTGTAATCGCATGATCTCTCAAAATAAATATTAAGAGAGACGCTTATTCTGTAATTCATACACCTTTCAAGCTTGAAATAGGGGGGAAAGAGATTATTCCCATTGCAAATAAAGGGTCTGAGGAATATAGACTGGCCTAAATAAGTATTTATGTTTAGGACCTTGTAATATTAATATTAGAATTCAGCTTATCTAGCAATGAGCATTGATCGAACTATAAAATAATTCGTCTACCACACGGCATGATTTACTTGTGCTATTTTACAAATTTTTTATAAACCTCATGCGTGCTGTCCAATATTTTTGGATGTGGACATGAATTCTGTAATTATGAAAAAAATCATGAGATAAACAGCGAAATTCATCAAACATATGAGTGGGGAGTCGAAATATCGCTTTTGTGAGAGCCTAATACTGTTTTAGTTCGGTCTTTGTTCACTTCTTTCACCAAAAGGGCAAAATTTGAAATCTCTTTCATGTATACGTGGCTCCTTAGCAGGAAGCCTCGTCGAGCGCGACCAGAATGATCAAGAATGATTTTGTCTTTTTATGCTTTTGTAATTGAGTTGCTTATGTATGCATGATAATAATAATTATTTCTTGACTCAATTGCAATCTGCCCCAAATCGGTGCGAGTGCAATCACACTAACCAATAGAAGGCGTTGCAGGTTAGCCATGAAGTCGTTGGTATGTATGCAGGGGGAGGATAAACACACCTTCCTGCTGCCGCACCGCGACTGCATCGCGAGTGATTGATCAAACGTTGTGTGAGTGAGATACGTCTGTCATCAGTCGGCAAGTGATTGTACTATCCATTGTGTCACAGGGCGAGTGAGTGATTGATAGGCAGTTGGTAACGATGATGATTGATAAGCAAATTGCTATGCAACAGCAACACAGACTTACTAACTTATCTGACATGAAATATCTATCTATATGGGAAATTTCCTTCTAGAATTTACTGAATTTTACTGAATTACAGGGATAAGATTTGTCAGCAGACTTTGCTAATACTGAGCAAAATTATTGTCCAAAGAACAACGGTCGAATAGACAGATGCTATTGCGCCGTTCTTTATGAGACCAGCGTTTGCGAACCGTTTCGAGCCCTACATGGGTTTAGTCTATAGATTTTAGCCTTTTTCTGGGCCGATTTTTCGATTGATGCTTTCTGCCTCGAGAGAAAAGCTCGAGGAACAAAAAATGGATTAAAAAGGTTAAAAAATTCGCCTCGCCCACCGGCATCAGCATTGTAGAGAAAGACACATGAGTGCAATCAAATTTTGTCATGAAGTGATATACTGTAGTACGCCGTTATGTCAAAACGTCATCGATAATGCAACCATTATGGGTTCCTACACTAATCACAAAGAAATTTGCGATCACTATCTCACCGCCAAGCAGTAACACTGTCGTTCCGTCTTTCATTGCCATATTTTGTACTTGACGTACGTGAATTGACAAGAAATCCCTTCCAAGAAGCATGTCTTCGCTTACAGGCAAATTGGTTATTTTTTTGCTTCTTGTGTAAAGTGGGTGCGGAGTGACGAAGTCCTTCAGGCTTTTGACCTTGCTCTTAAACCACAAAGACAAATTTGAATGACCTATATTGTACATGTTGGCCTCTATTGTTTGGATCCCGGGATCCAGCGTATTTTTCTTGTCCCGAATCCCGGGAAACAGAGACGGGAAATCCCGTGATTCAATTTTCGCTTGAAGAAGAAGTTATTAATCCTACATACATAGTAGTTGTGCGAATCTGCGTTTATCATATTTTAGTTAATGATTGGCTACATTAGTCTGTATATGAGTTGTAAAAGGCTAGTAAGTAGCACCGTAAGCTGCGGTAGTACATAGCACTAGAAAAGCTAGCTATTCTGATCTGTATATTACATTCGTCGTCTCATCTGAGGCAAGGACCGTCTAATGTAATATATAGCGAGTTCCTTGTCTGAGGTCATATTTCATCGCGTCATTCGGCAGAATGACTACAATGTGTGTTTGTTCAACTGTTGCTGGGGAGGGGTATGAATTGTATGATAGCATTGATGTTATGAACTGAGTGATCGTGTGTGACGTCTTGGGTGTGACTACAGTGATTCTGTGCATGAGTTATTGTGCGCACATTATGTGCTATGATCACTGTTGATTATGGTGTGAGTGTGTGACAGCTACCGCAAGCTTGCGCTAAGGTCACGATTGGTGCGCAGAAAAGAAGCCAGATGACTGTCACCGTTTCCTTCGTTTCACCCCCAATATTCTCCATGAAGATGAAAATTTGATTTTGGTGTTCGCGTCTCAAGAGAAATGCCGTAGTTTATAGACTACTCCTTCGAGTTAAGAGTTCAATTCAGAGCTAGCAACGTCTAAGCATGGGAGTTCACCGCCTGGAACTATTTTACGAAAAGTGACGATACTGGCTTGAAGGCCATCTGCAATATTTTCAATAGCTTCTATCGGCTGCAAAGGATCATCGACTAGCGGTTTGCTAAGACATTTGCGCGAAGAACATTCATAGTGAGCTTGTGCCCAGAAATCGCAAAGCTGATGAAGAAATGCTTTGATCAACCGTCACAGAGGAAGAATAGTGAAGCAACAAACTCTAGAACGTAAGCTTTCATGTCTGCTAAGCGATCATCACTAGTAGAAATACTGGCAAGACTAGCAGCAGAGGACGGCATTTCAATACGCGCAATCACAAGGAGTATGAGGTACATGTAGGCCTAGGTCTAATATAATTAATTATATGTATATCAAGCACAACTGGTTCATAAGTCAATAGGCCTACTAACTACTTTCGTAACTTTGTACCGGTACCGTACAGGAATTACCGCAGAATTTGTACCAAAATCAGAAATAGCTCTATCAGTAAGCAACTGTAGCAGTTAGCAATTTTGACAATACAGCTTTCCCAGGCATTAATCGTGATTAAAAATGCTTGCTTGATTAATTGCATCTCAAATGTACGGTACCGTAATTAAAGTGTCTCTAAATGCTATTACCTTTCCACTACAACTCGAAAATAGCCACCAGTAAAATAAATTGGTAAATATAAACCCTTCCAATGCACCTAGAAAATAGTCGAGCTAGCAAAATTGCCAACAACAAGGGACTTTTTGGGAATTTCGATTTGTCCCGGGATTCGAAGAAGCTTTGTCCCGAATTCCCGGGATCTGAAATTGTTCCGGGTATTCCAAACACTAGTGGCCTCTAGGGGAAAGCTCGAGCAGCCACCCATGATCAGAATGAGTTTGATATTTTTAGTTGTTGATGTATGTATTGAGTTGTATGTATGGATGATTTATGCAACAGCAACACATATACTATTAATAACAGACTGCATGAATTTCACTTATCTGGGGAAATTTCCATTTAGAATTTACTAAATTACAGGGATAAGAATTTTCAAGGGATCCTCGGAATACTGCGGTGGCCCCATGTTTATTGTACCTAATATATCTTTAATTTGTTTCTGTTTTTGACCCCTTGAAATATGAGTTTCCGCAGAAGCCAACGTTACCGCATTCTCATCCCTTAATTATCTGAACAAGTCACGTTCGTTGATATGAAAAATTACGTGTACTTAGTTTAGGAGAGACTCATTTCTGAAGAAACACGTGTTCAATTCTTACCTGCCTAATGCTGATAGGCCTATACTTAAAAGTATGCAGAATGTTTGGTTGTGGTAATCAGAAGAATTTCTGCCTGAAAAGTGAAATTCATGCAGTTTCTTATTTGGAAAAGTTATGTGTATACATGAATTATGCACAAAAAGTCAAACAACTCAAGAATCAAAATCGCTGTGATAGGCTACTGCAGATTTTTTCTCACTTAAGTGACAGCAACATCCGGTGGGTGTTTTGTTGCTGTTACCACTAGGTAGCAACAACGGCCACTTCCTCACACTGGCAGTCAGGAAGAGATATTTTCAAGTCAGTCGTGTAGTTCATTCAGAGTAACTATTTTCACGTCTGTTTTATGCAGTTACATTATTATGTGCACATCAGTTTATAGGAACAGAAGGAATTATTGAATTCAATATTTCCACTTTTTTGCCAGGAACAACTTATAGCAAGAATAGTCCACCGATTGCATATTTTATTGTAGTGCCTGCATGAAATGCTCGATGAATATTGTGGATTGAAAATAGAAACTTTGTTTAGTTCGTATTGTCCTTCTCGCATGTTTAAATAATAGAAACAATAAAATCACTATTATTTGAGATATAAACGTGGAATTCACACGATTTATAAAACTGAAATGAATCTAACAACAAAGCTAAATTTAGTCAGTAAAGATACAATCTATCGCAGTGCATATTGATATTTGAAGGATTTCCGATTGTTAAGGGCTTACAAATGACAGACCCGGGCCACATGTGAAACACGCCCTATATAAACATGTAATTACCTCACACAAACATCTGTCTGCAGTATGCTAGCAATTCGGAAACAGCCTAACTGAGGGATTTTATTTTTTATATTTATTAAAGTTATTCGTACTCAGTGACTGTGTGCCATCAGGGGGCGCCTTGCCGTTGGCAGCATTTCTTGGGACAAGTAATAATAGTGTGCTACTATTATTACTTGATTAGATGGATTGTATTACTTCATAAGATAGATATCACAACTATCATTTTCAGGGTATCCATTTCAGCAACCGTGGTCATCACGTAAGGTTAGTTTCATCTCGGCATCATTTACTACATTAATATGAATCCACTGATGGAAATATGCGTCTGTCAGTAAGTCGTTGACATAGCGCGCAACAAAACCGCGATACCGGACCTCCATAGGAAACAACTGACGTTCATATTCTTAAAAACATCGGTCAGCATATGCCCGGTGTGCCTTGGGGTATGGTTTGTGTGCATCTAGTGTTTGCTATCATGTCTCTATCCGCAGATTGAATGTCGTAGATTAAAGCAGATGTAGCATCTGAGGAATTCAGTTTTGACGTTGATATTGATTAATGGTCGGCTCTCAGACCTTTTTTGATCATTACAATGAAAATATGTATGAAAAAATGTATGAAAATATGGGAAACGGATCGTTAAAGCTGTTGTGTATGGATGATTTGGTGATCAACAAAGTGGGGAAAGTGTTCAATAGATGCTCTGCATTTAGGAAGGCGAATGATGGTGGAAACTTTGAATAACCCGTTATATTAAAATCACCCGCTTACGAGCATCGATGTAATCTATCGTTTTTTTATTCGTTTGAACCCTTCCTCGAGATAATTGTGCGGGTAGTCATGCGATTGTTTCATCATGAACTAGAACTTCTCAACTGTATGCCCTTTTTAGTATCCGAGCAGTGATGGCGCTTTACAACTTCCTGGTTATTATTAAAATTTTCCAAACTTTCGATTGATATAGACACTTGCTTTATTCATGCTATGCAGCACTTAGCTTCGTTGCTTCTTGCTGCTTCTTTCCACTAGATTTCCTACTTTCGAGAATATTTTAATGCTATTTTGCTTTACTTATACTCATACTCAAGTAGACAAGTAGCTTCGACAAATGAGATGGTGACTTCTTTCATGTTCTGTTTTGTAAATACAAATTAATTGAAATAAGCAATGTTATCAGAAATTAGTAAATACAAAATATAACAGAAGAAGTGGAAGAAGTTCTGTATGTTACAACAAGTGGGCTATCTAGAATATACAGTTGGCCGACGCGTATTTTCTAACTCTTTCTTGAATGTAGAGACACTTCCTGTTCGAGTGCAGTCACGAAATCTTGACTGCCTTTGGGCAATGCCCTGAAGTTGCCATTTCAGGTTTCACTTTTCAAAAATAATGTTTCTTGGAATTGGTGGGTTCAAATTAGTGAAAATGTATAGGGCCTACTTTGTTATAACATACTGCCGTCACTAAACTGTGTTTACACTGGAATATGATTTAATTAATATGAAGGAAATTTCCGGCTGTGTCATAACATGTAAAAGTCATTCTGGTGCGATGACTAGCCGAAGAACTCTTTCATATTGATTGCAGGTAATATTTTTGAGTTCAACTTTTAGCATTGTAAATTTTGATGAAAATTAGAAGATTTAGAAGTCAACATTTTCAGCGCTATGTTAACATTTATCATTAGCATTACGGATATATGATTTGAAGAATGTTTAGTCGATGAGACCGTGATTTTGGTGTTCATTTCAGATTGATGTCTGCTGATGCGGAGAGTCCTGCTCAGTCTCCGACTGATGTTGCATCAGATTTAGGCTCTCCACATACCTCACCGGTCAGCTCGAAGATTTATCACATCACGGAGCCCTGGGACAGCGATGCTGTTCCGTCTACATCCCAGCCTGCCACTCCAATGTCAGACATTGAGCCGAGATCACATCCGTTGGTTGCATGGGAGGCTCCAGACTCTTCGAATGCCTCTCCCATCACTTCGTTATCTGATGTGAAATGCAAGTTCGAAGGAGGCGCGGATTCTCCAGGGGCGGGTAGTACCTCCACTGTTGACAATCTAGTGAGCCAAGCGGAACAGCTCATCAAGGAAGCAGACAAGACCAACGAAAAGGGAAGTCTAGGGCTGATTGAAAGTAAGGAGACAAGCAATAATACGACGTACCGAGATTTTCCGCGTCCAGGTGAACTGGACAAGACGTTGGAGAGCACAAAATTGGCCGATGAAGAGGTAGAATTCCTCAACACAGACTCTCCCGCATCCTCGCGAGTTGCAGAATCAAAGCCAAGACCAAGCAGGAGTCAAGATGATATTGACGTCGCTCACAAGGTATGCGTCCTTTCCAGGGATTATTAAACATTTCTTCATCAGCCGTCAATTTATTGCCTCGAATTCCAATTTCAATGAATTCATTGTCAACGAGATTCGGTTTAGAAACTTGCTCAAAATTCATCCACAATATCAGAAGTGTGGACAGCAATCATCTCATCCATCTATTGATTGTCTAATTCTTGAATCTAAAACACTCATTTCGGCCAATGAGAAAGAAACGTCAGATTGTAGATGCCGCTGAAGACAAACTGTTAGTAAGGTGATGAATAACTAAAGTCTCGACAATGGCTCTTCTTGTTGATGGAAACTGCTGTATTGATTACTTGTGCAGTGTACAACCATGTTTCGAAATATATTGTCAAAGTATCAAAATGTAACTACAAGCGGTTAAATAGAATTGATAATCCTTAATTGAGAAAGGCACCTAAAATTGCAAACATCTGTTTGCTAATTCCTATTCTTGCAAGCTTTGTTATTCAGAATAATCGCAGAAGGATTTCTTTAAATTGTTCTATATTCCTCCCGTGAAGCAAAATGAAAATTACATTTCCACTGGTGAATTTGACTTTATGCAGTAATTAATCAAACTGGGAAATAGCATCTCATAATGTAATTAGTGAAACAATTGTATCTAGCTCCATCGATGTATTCAATGTATCGCCTGGTGAACAAAATGAATGACAAATTACGGATTTTTTTAGATATGAATATTGGGAGAATTTTTTTTCACCGTGACAGTGGAAATATGGGTGAGTTCAAGTTGAATACACTAGTTGTAGAGATTGGTGCTTCTTGTTATTTGCAAGTTACATCGGACAGACCTATAAACTACCTGGAATGTGAAGGCGTCAACGTGAGCATAAAAGCGCTCAAGTCGAAGAGAAATACTATGGAAACATGTTCGTGAAATTTAGTGAGCTTGTTTAGGAAAGCAGAAATTATATTTGAAGAAAATCAGCTAGAAATGATTTTCAGCTGGACTTGTGAGATGAGTTATTTAGACAATGTATTGTATCTGGTTGGAAAGAAAGTTCGTATTGGCTAAAAAAAATGCCAACAAGTCCAGAGGTAGAAAATTGAAGGACAGTAATTCTAATTTTAGTGAATGAGATGATATTCAGGGTTTTAAATTGTAAATAGAAAAATCCGAAGTTAATGATGAATTTTTCCAATTTCAGTGAGATTATATTTTTGGTTCGAATGATGATAAGCTCTTGACAGTGTGTTAATCTTTGTCTGAACTGGAAAGCAGTTGCATTTTGAGTACTTGACATGGAATTGAAGAAGTTAAAATTTTCACAATGCATGAAGAGAATGAAGATTTTAAGGCTAAGTGAATGTGATTTTGACTAAAGGTCACAATTTTTGACATTTCCATCGGCCAAATTGACAAAAAAAGTTGATGTAGCAACTAATACAATTCTTTTTTATCAAAAGGGGTTAAACAAGGTAGCTATCATGGTTAGTATTTGACTACCTGTATATCAAGCAATGCTGAGTTTTCTTGCATCTTTAAAAGCTGATTTTTTGTAATGAAGGTGTTTACCGTTTTTGCTTTGGAAGTGTTGGTCAACATCGTCATTGCTGATGTAACGAATTAGTCATGTATTGCTGTGCTGTGTGTAGCTGTTGAGTCAGATCACTGGTGTGGTTTTGTACAAAGTAACTGAAATCCGCTTTATAAAGCTCTATTTTTCTTTGAGCATGACCACTCGTTTTTTTCGTATGATTTCTCAGTATGTCTCTAGTTTTCAGAATATGATGATCTGTTCATGTAACTTTGTATTACGCAGCTGAACATGAAGGTCGCTCTGTATTTCTGCTGGATAGTTGCATCCAGACGCGTTGGTATTAGACTTTGCACGTGAAGACTACTTTCTACACTGGACGTTTGCTGTTTCTTTTCCTGTATTCCCGTATATTAAAGTGTTGCCGCTTTCGCTCGGCAGTAATAGGCTTTGAAAAAACTAAATTGCTTCGTTCAAGTTAGCCTCAAACGATTTTTAATTTGTTATAATGCGCTGGCTATTTCATTATTATCATGCTTTTATGGCATTGAAAAATAAATAGGTTCTGATGTTTTTGAAGTGTTTTGCTAAATTCAATGATAATCGCATTCATATTCGGTCATACCATCTGCTGCGGATAAGAAACGTAGTTTGTTTTAAAATAGTTACGTCATTTTGATCTACCAGAATATCGTTTGTTATACATAGTGACAGACCATTCATACGTTATTAAAAGGTGTTTGTAGAGAAGACAGCTGAATTAAGATACCACGCTAGGAAGATGGATGTAACGTACGAGGCTACGAGCTCTAGTAAGAGCAATTGGAGAGTGGTAGGTGTGATCATCACTTTATTTGGATGTAGGCTATCGTTCGATGCATCGTAAACAATTTCATAATTTGGTAAAACGCTCTTTTGGGTTGTGGGACTTTATTTTGAAGGGCAGGTGGGCAGTCGGGGGCGCTCATGAATGATCATCAAATTTTGCTTTGATAGTAACGAAACATCAGTTGTCTTTCTTTGATGTAATCAGTCTTACAACAATGGAATTTAGAATGATCCTGATATCATCGACGAGGAATCAATATCAGTGTATTTGTAGAAGATGCTATTCTGAGATTGTTATCAAGCGTTTTCTTTCATTATTGAACCATAAACTTCTAAACTGTCGATTCGTGGCTGCAAGTAATCGGTATACAGATCTGAGCACTTCATAATGTATTTGGCACGGTTTTCTGTGTGTTTTCATGTACCGTAGAATGAATTGTTTATTATCAAATGTTCAGTTAGT
This sequence comes from Prostheceraeus crozeri, assembly GCA_907163375.1. NCBI lineage: Eukaryota > Metazoa > Platyhelminthes > Polycladida > Euryleptidae > Prostheceraeus > Prostheceraeus crozeri. Next base: position 33,740 of record CAJQUW010005914.1, on the reverse strand, counting down.
TGCCTGCAATATGATGACAACTACCGCGACCACAACAATCACTTTACAACTTGGTGAAATGCCGTTCCCATTTCGTGTTCGATGTGACGATGAATCTGTGAGACTTGCATGAGAGTGAGATCTCCCTACATTGAAGACTCAGTGATGGTGTGGACAACTGTCTGACTGGCAGCCTTCAAATCTTCGATTCTTACATCGCTGTCGATTTTGTTGTCTTCCTCCATATTGACCGTGACTTGCTTTGTCGATGCTGTTACGTCCTCTTAAGGTGAGAAAGTCTCATGTCTGAGTCTGGATGGAGGGATCGTCGATTGAAATCATTTGAATTATGACGCTTTGAGCAAAGATTTGTTGGACATTGAGCGGGCGTCTACAAAAACTGCACGCAGTCAATGTTGGAAATCTCTCTGGCCAGAACACACTTTTCTCCACAGAGGAAGTCTCACAGTCTTCATGACATCCAAGCGCAGCGGAAATCACCATCACCTGTGGACAGGACGCAATCTCCCGACACTCTGACCAGCAGCGGAAAGGTAAGAGGGGATTGGTGGGGAACTTTGTCTCAACGGTCGTGTTACCTCGTGCGTCTGCGGTTGTCGGATATCTGTTGATGTCTGTTTCGTTGATATTAATTTTGTTAAGCCAGGATAAACAATCGCAGAGCAGCCTGTTGTGCAGTCTTTCGGCTTGTTCATCCATTCTGTATATTTTCAGCTATTTTGGGCCATTCCGAGCCGTGCTGACGAGCCCTTGTAGGCGAAACGCAGCGTCTGCGGCTGCCAAGGAATTGTCGTGCTTAAATTGGCTAAAAAGATTGTTCCCAGGCGAACTGGCACTCTGCAATCTTCATGATTATCAACAGACAAGCTTTTTACATGTAGCCATGGACTTATGAAACGTTTGAACTAATTGAATTTCAGACCGCCTTTCACGGATCGTCACTTGTCCTGAATTGAAGTGATTGGAATGTCTACGACCAAGACATTGATGACAGGCTACAATTTCTTTATTGTAGAAATTTCAATTTACGAAATAATGGAAAAGAGTGAATTTGGCTATAATTTGAATGTAGCTCGTTGCCGATATGGTAGGGTGTCATCTTTGTAGCAGTGAAAATGTTTCTATCGCATGAAAGATTCACTAAGCAGCGAGAATCGATCTTCACTTTTCTCCTGAAATATGTTCAGGTGTGTCTCTATTCCTGCACATCATCCCTTTATATGTCTATTAATAGGATATTTCAGCTGATGACTTCCGATGAATACCTTTGTCAAGTTTTTAGTCATGTTGTAATCATCTTGAACACTATCACTTCTCATTTCCTCGTCTATCTTATCCGCCAATTCTTTCTTGCCACCAACTTCATTCTCTGACTTTCTTGAACTGCTAGATTTAGCAAAGAAAACCTGTAAGCATTTTTCATCTCTCTCAGGCATGTGCTGCGGATCGACTCAGACACAGACTAATCCTCTCATTGTTGTTAGATAAAACAAATACTACTCTGTTTGTAGAATGAAAGTCTTAGAAAGGCTCGGCAAGACAGAGAGTGCTCTAGATCTGTTTTTGAGAATTCACATGATTATTCTATTGGCAGTTGAAACATCGAGCACCGAGGTTTTTTAAGATGGGGGAGGGGTTTTTTTTGGGGGGCCCCCTTTGAATTCCAGTATTATTGGAAAATAGTACATGAAGATTGCATACAAAAAAACTCAAGATCCAGTGTGTGGAACTTCTTGCGTCATTTTTAAAATGCTCAAGTCCTCGGTACGATTAGATTGAGTATTCCTTTCTCAGTATTCATTCTCCCAAATAATTTCAGTAGATAGATTGTTTTACAGATACGCCATTTTTTGCAATCAATGATTAGTGAGCTATTTTTTACTGTTCTAAAGCTGTGTGCCATATTCTTTGAAGCTAATCAGTTTCTTGTCTTTTCGTGGATGCAGAAAATGGTAAGATTCTTCATTAGATAATTCTGAAAGATTAAATGTTGTGTTTATGATAATCGAAGTATTTTATTGTCTTTATTACTTACTTCATGTGACCCTGTTGTTTAAGAAACACTATGGCAATTCATTTCTTACGTTGTCAGGTACATCAGGTTTATATTTCATTTCAATTATTTCCTATATTATCAATATCAAAAAGGTTTTCTTGTGTTATCATAATTATTATATTTGCAACTTTTATCCTGGGAGTGGCTGGTATATTGGAGAAGCCACTTCTCAAGTCTTCCTCTCTTTATCAAGTAAATCTGTTGATATTTCATTTCAATAATTTCCTATGTTATCAATATAAAAAGGTTGTTTAGTAGTATCGAAATGATTTATGTTGACTTTCTCCATGGATCAGTTTTATGGATTTGGTTGATCAAAGTGGTCATATTCGAATGTAAGTGAAAACGGTTCAACTTTCTACATTTCAAGTAATGGCAATCATTCTTTTTGCTGAGCTCTTTGTTCAGAACTTGCAGGAATCTTCATTCCTTCATAGAAATTACAATTTTTTTTGGTAGTTTTTATTGTATTTACATCATATTTCCAACATTTTCGCATTTTCATGTCACAAAGTGTCGTAGTAGTTCAGTATAACATTGCGCGCGATCGTTTGTGTCGTGACATTATGTACACGTTAGTGCGTGTGATATACTCCGATAAGGTTGCTGGGTTGAGATTGTTGAGCATTATGATTTACGGTAGCGTCATTTGGTGATTTTTTCTCTTTAGTTAATGTAATGTCGCCTGTTTTTCTGATCTGCAGTAAATGTTACACAATATCTATAGAATGAATAAAATGCGATAGGAGAGAGATTGAGAGGAGCCTCGTTCTCTCTCTGGTTTAGTCAATTGCTATCATTCATTTCCTATTGGAGACAATATAACAATCACTGATACAAACTTTTCCATTTAGGTCTCATTATTATGTCAGAATATAATGAGTCATCGCAGCAATTCTACTTGCTGTGATAAACAAAGCATCGTATCAGTTTGTAAAAGTTGATCGTGATTTTATCTGAATATGAATGTGGTATCGATGGATATACAATGGAGTAGTGGACGTTGTTTTGCTACAATCGACACTGCTTGCTCAGCAGCATTTAGGTGCTCCTGCGGAAAGAAATGATGCCATCATGCTACCGACAAAGTTTGTCGTAAGTAGCATGATGGAAAGTATTTTGCGATATGTTGATGTATGCCCCACTAATGTTTTGGATAATGCAAGCAAATTTCCAGTTAATCATATGGTTGTTTTATCCCCTAGGCTAGCTCGTTAGCTGAAGTGGACAGACCGCAGATTGATAATGGGACTACGCTGCCGATATCGATTCACTCACGAGACGGCCACTCCGATGTTGGGCTGTCTGTGGGCGATGATCTAATTATCAGTGAGTGAGCACCGGACTGCGCATGTGCATCAGTCAGGATGTTCGTATCAAGTCGGAATCCTGCGATTCAGCACGCGAAGCTGCAATGAAGGACGTGAGCTTATGGTGGCGCATGCATTCATGCATAGCTTTGCCATTCACATTTCATTCACATCCGCATTAATTTGCGGGCTGCGGTGCGTGCAGTCGACCACATCCCATTCAGCATTTGTGTGGCATCATTGCAGGTGTGGCCGCATCGGCAGGCCATGGCCATGCGTTGGACATTTTGGTGTCTGCTGCTTGAGCAACGTTTGGCCCAGCAATCATGCTGTCATGGGGCACCCATCTGCGTGCTAGCCATATGTTAGCAGGGCCATTTGCATCATTGGCCGGCCGGGCATTGGATGTGTGCACAGCCGCAGTGGGCATTGCCTTAGGAGCATTGGATAACGGCATTTTGGGAGGATTGGTGATGAGCATTACATTGGCATTGCAGGGCATGGAGGGCGACTATTCGGCATTCGGGCATCACATTGCCCGGGCATTTGCTTTGCTATATATGCAATTTGGTTCATGTGCATTTTGATTTGCCTAAGCAAGGCCCATCGCGCAGGTGCATGTGGCCGGGTGCATTTGTGGTTTTGTGCCAAGTGAGCATGGTTGCCTTTTGGCCGCCCGGGCATGCGGCCATGTGTGTGCTGGGGGAATTTGCATGATTTTAGCATTTGCGCCCATGCACCATTGCCAGGTGGCCTAGCGGCGCACTTATGGTTAATTTTGAATAGCATTTTCATTGCGCGGAGCCCAGTTTGGTGGCAGGCATCTTGGGGGCATGGCACATCATTTTAGGCTTTCCAATTGCATCTTAGATTGTGAGCAATTGGGCTGGATGGGGAACACATTCCCCCAGCAGGTGATATTTGGGCATTGCATGGCAATGTTACGGCGAGGCTCATCATTGCATGGCGGGCGACCGCGGGCATGCCATGCCGGGGGCACATCATGGGCAGGGGTGTTAGCAGTGCGAAAAGCCAGGTTGTGCCCCACATGGTTCGAATATTTTGGGTGCCCACATTGAGTGTTGCATGGGGGTGCATTGGTTAGCAGGGCGGCCATCCATTCCTTAGCTGCGGCCACAATGAGCATTCCGGATCGCATGGTGCTGCGCGCCATTGGCATTTGGCTAGGTGGCATCAGCTTGTGGGCACCATTGCGGTATGCAATAGTTGCAGCCCCACCTATGGCGTTTGGCAAACCAGTGCAGTATTGGCATCATGGGCTTTGTTCAGCATCCAGAAGCATTTCATCACCATGTTCTTTATGATATGTTGCATCCATTTGACATCTCATGTTGCTGGGACATTAAGCGATTAAGGTCAGCGTGGTCTGCGGGTATAAGTGTCGCCATTTGCTGCGGGGCGGAGGCACGGTGCCAAGGCAGTCCGGCACATTGTTTCGGGGGAATGCGCATCGCACATTCTTGCTATGGCGGGCCATTGCGGGCAGGCATTGTGTGGCATCGCGGATGGCCGTGCGCCATTAGTGAAAATCAATTTGCGCGCAACTGTGGCATTCCTCATGGGTGCATCCTGGCATGCCATTCCCACATTTGCAATGGATATGTGTTTGGCATGCCCATTCATTGCCAATGGCATCCATGCCACATTGCATGTTGGCATGCATGCCAGTTTATAGCATGTTTTTTGCATGTATGGTTGCATGCCGCACGGGCTTTGGCTGGGTGGGGGATTTGGCATTGTGAGCATAGCATGCCATGCCCTTTGGCTATGGTGGCAGAGGGTTGGCATCATCATTGTCCACGAGCGAGCATAGCATGGTTGTGTTGTGCTGCATTTGCTGGCCTTTATTTGGAGCCACATGAAGCATTGCCATCCACAAGTGTGTTGCTTTTCATTTCATTGCCTGGGGCAGCAGTTTCGGCAGGCCATTGTTAACAAGTTGCATTCGAATTGGGGCATGCTGAGTTTGCCCAATGCATTCGCGAGCCATCATTCTATGCTGCGCATAGATTTGCATTTCTGGCCGAGGGGCAGCATGGTTTTGCGAGGCATCCTCTGGCATTTGTGCATAGAGCAGGGGATGCATACCATATTACGGCAAGGCCATTGTGCATGGGCAATTGCTGGGGGCACAGTGCCATCCCGGGGCATGGCACCATGCATCATTGGCATGGCACACCAGTTGCAGCCATTGCCTATATGCATTCAGGAGGCCAATCCCATTCAGGGGCATGCATTGTGGGCGTAGCCACCCATGGTGGGCATGGGTCTGGTTAGAATGGGCATGCGCATGACGCGCATTGGCATACCTTTCGGGCTGCGCCAGGCTTGCATTGTTGGCTCATTCAGTTTTAAGCATTTTGCAGCACATACCATGGAGTTGTCGTAGGGCAGTGCGGCTATGGCCATCTCAGGTGGCTATTGTAGAGGCATTTCATGCACCTTTGGAGGGCTTGGTTGGCATCAATTGCATTTGTAAGTGGTGTCCGGGGGGTGCATTCGTGCACATGTGCACACCATGAGGCGCGCGTGCATTCACACTGCTTTTGCATCTTGCAGCTTTGAGCATGGGCCTTGCGGAGCATTGGCCGTGCCCTGATGCATTCAGGCTGGGCCTGCACCATAGAATGGGATCGCATTTTATGTGCCAATGGGCGCTTGGGCGTGGCGCAAATCGGAAGCAGCATGGCGCGGGGGGCGATTCATTCCCATTCTGCGCCCATATTGCTAGTAAGGCTCAATGCATCTTTGCAGTGTCATTCCATGTGCCTGGCCAATTTGCATGGCATTCTAAGCTGTGCGGTCTTGCACTGCGATGCATCCTGGGGCATGCGGCATGGTGCTATCATGGCTGGTGGCTTGGCCGCTTCGCAGGCATTCATATATTGTTGTTGCAGCGGTGCAGCGGTTGGTGACTTCACTTCTGGTGCCGATTCCTTTTTGGGCATTTTGCATTTTAGCACATTGGCATTCATCATCGCCGCCATTGTTTTGGCATTGGCCATGCCCGTGGTGCATTGGTGCCGGCATGGGTGTGCGGTTTGCATTTCATCACCCATTGTTTTGCCTACACCATCTCGCTTGGTCATTCTGGCTTTCCCCATGTTTAGGCATCGGGCACGGCTTGGGAATTGTGGGTTGGGTGCCATGGGCAAGCATGTTTGGGGCATCAACATGCTTCTTGGCCATCACTTTCCATGTGGGAGTTTGCATTTGCACCATTGAGCATGGGGTTGTAGCCATGCCATGGTGTGTCGGTTGGCTGCACATGTTAGCATTTGCATCGGGTGGGGCACCATCTTTGTCATGGACTGGGCCATTCATCAGATGTGCACTGTTTGTTCTATTTGGCCATTGCTTGGCTACATCTGGCCAAGAGGAGCATATTTTTGCGTGGGATCGCATCAATTGCGGGAAGCCGGGAGTAGCGGGTGTGGCGCCCATGCTCAGTGTGCATGTGGAGCATCATTTCATGTGGGGTCGCACAGGTTCTAGCATTTGCCATTAGTTGGACCGCATTGCCATCATCATGCATAGGGCATTTGAGAGATTATTCAGAGCATTGTTGGCATAGTGTGGGGCCCTGGCTATACCATCGCATGTCGGTTGAGGCAGCAGTCTGCATGGAATGCCGCCGGCAGCATAGGTGCCAGGCCATTTATTTGCGCCCATTTTGCATTGCATCGGCATGCGGCGGGGGGAGCTTTGGGGGGCATTCACACTTCATCCGCATTGGGCTTGGGCATCATCATAATTTGGGGCATGTTTTTATGGCATATAGCGGGTGGTCTCATTGATTGTGTGTCAAATTTACGATGGGGGCTTATTTGGCTCCCTTTGTTTTTTGCCAGTGGCATTTGCCTAGGTTGCATCATTTGCCATCAGAGGCTTGGCATCACCATCCGTGCATTCTCATTGGGCTTTGCACATTTGCCGCACATTGCGCACGCTAGGGAATCCATTGTGGCGCCTTATTACATTGTGAAGTGCCGTGGGTTGGGACATGCAGAATTTTGGCCATTGCATTGCAGGGCATTCATTTGCTTTGGCAATTGTTGAGATGACGGCATGCATGTTATGCTTATGGGCGATTGCTTTTGCTTGTCGGCGGCAGCATGATTGCACTGCATTTTAGCTATGTTGGTGTTTGTTTGCTGCATCTGGGGCATTTTTCATTGCGGTGCATTGATATAGATGATATTGCACAGCATTGCATATACATTAGGCATCCTTGGGGGATCGCGCCCCTCGGTTTTAGCGGCTAGTTGGTTTCGGGCAGTGGGTGGCTAGAATGCAGTCGGCAATGGCCCATTCATATTGGTTTGGAGGGCATCAGGTGGTGCCCCCTTGGTATGTGAGCATTTGTGGGGGGCATCATTGGCATCTTGCGCCCATAGCATAAGGCCATCACTATTGACTTTTAGCTTACAATCTATGGCTTCGCATTCATTCCATTGGCTTTAACAATTGGCTGCATTCGTAGGAGAGTGCATAGGCCATTCTTTCGGGGCATCATTTTGGTTCATGGGCTTTTGAGCGCATGGCGGGGTACGTGCGACTACTTGGTGCATAATTTGAGGAGCCAGCATGGGCCGACAGGTGCTTTTGCCAGGTGAGAGTTGGGACATTGTAGGGGCCATTTTCAAGGGGTAATGTTATCAGGGAGGGATAATTTAACATTCTAAACGGAACATGGTGTGCGCATTCTTTGCAGTATTGGGAGGACGGATATCTGCCCCTCCTATCGGTCAGTCGGTAAGTTTGTGTAAGTTCGGTGTGTGATTGTCCGATGTCCACTTTCTACATGCGTGAAGAAATCGCTGGAATTACTCACGGTTATATGTTCAACTTAGGGAAAGTATGTCGGGAATCATGACCATCTACGTGCACGTATACTTGTCAAACATTGAATGAAGGTGGCTGATGCACTGTTCCGGACTCCAAGAATGATCAATGAAAACATGTTTGAAAACGAAATGATTAACATCTTAGCAGAATTTGACAATTTTCATATAAAAACTTATTATACACTTTGATGATTATCATACCGTATTTCTTTGAATAAGAGACGCGTCTCTTATTTTTTTCAGATCCCTGATTGATGCGTCTCTTATTCAAGGGCGTCTCTTATTTATCAAATGTTCAAGTTTTCATTCTTTCATTAGAAAAAGATGTCTTAGTTTTTTGCTGCTCTATTCTCTTAAGGTAACCTTCGGCATTCCTCAACCTTAGGCCTATGTCATGGGCAAATTTCGCCAGTAATTTTTATTTTACATATATACGCTTTATCATAATTCAGATATTTTGAAATGAAGAGGAGTTTTATGGTTTGGTAGTAGCATATCTTGTAGACTCATCTAATACATTCATATACCAGTACATGTTGGCCACTATACATGTAGACTAGAATCTGAATTTACCGAAACGAAAATACCGTATTAATCAAGTAGTATTTACAGCAAAAGTTACCGACCGGTACATGACTCCAAATGCAAAGAGAAGCCTACCGTATAATGCCTCCTTAAGATGGTGTTGAAGTAACACTTAAGTAGCGCACTGCAAATGTACGTATGTACAACAACAAGAAAGCCTTATATATTATACAATATTGGTCATGATACCCGGGTATTTTACTAGTAGACAGACTTATTTTACTAAGATAAGTAAGGTAGGGTGTGGGTGTGGGCCTAATAATCGCTCAGGCGGATGTTGCTACCACCTTACAATAGCCTGCATGTAATATGTCTATAGCAGTCTATTTTTTGTACATGCGTCTCTTATTCGAGGGCGTGTCATATTCAAAGAAATACGGTAAATGTAAGCAAAATTTACTTGTGAAAGTCAGAGGTATAGGATTATAATGTATTATCATTTCAAATAGAGAATTTTCAATATCCTCGTATAAAAAGATGATATGTTAATCTGTCACATTTGACAAGATTTTACGGGTTTTATAGGAACTATTCGAAATTACAACATTTCACATCAAACGAATTCAATATCAAAATAATTGTCGTTTTCGCATCAGTGCTGCTAGTTTAATGGGTACAAAGATAGGTATTTTCACTTCAGGGGCCGTATTCAGGAAAATAGATTGATCTAATCTAATGATTAGAAAAAATTTTGGGGAATTTTTGTTTTTTGGTGCAATATTAGATTAGTCTGCGAATTCGTATTCAACAACAACCAATAAGAAAGCGAATCTATTCGATATTTGACGACTTTTTTCATGACAAAGATATCATTGATCTGATATTCAGTAGACAGGCAAATGGACGGTAAAGAAAAGCTTTTCGAAACAAGAATCAGTGAGTGACTCATCGAGCTGGTGCTTGAGAGCCATAGTATTATCAAGTAGATAATGAAATTAGACAACGCCATGGCTGTCTAACAATATTGGATTGAACGAATCTAATATCACCGCACATTTCATTCTCTGAATGCCAGCTAGATCTGATCTAATCTAAAAATTATGAGTATCAATCTAATCGAAAATTTTAATTCTGAATTATTATCCTGAATACCAAATTAGATTTTAGATTTGAATCAATTATCTCAGAAATTAGCATAAGTCTAATCTAATTTCGAGACTTCTGCATACGGCCCCCAGGTTCTAAGGTCCTAAAACTATTCAAGTTATCTGAAAGTTTGAAAGTTGCTTTCCTCAGGAAGGAGGATCGGTCATGACCTTGGAATTGTTGCCAGTTACTTTATAATTTATTACAGTCCGAACTTTACATTGTGAATCTTGTAAGACCAGCGATTTCTTTCACCAAAGTCTAAGAAATACAACTGTCAATCTAATATTAACGCGGTAAGATGAACTCATCGTATGGTCTATGAACTGGAGAAACGAAAATGACTGATAATAATCTGATATTATAAAACCTAACGACGCGGTCAATGCTCAGTGTAATGAATGAAGCCTTATCTAACTGAGACGGTTATTTTATTGAATTGACAAAGAGCAAAAGTTTAAGTAACAAATTAAAAACTTTTGGGATGACTTTTGCTAACTTTAGGAACGAGACGATCGTGTTGTGAAATAATTTCTACCAATGGTTGGTTGTCATAACAAAGGTGTTGGACTTTCAAACAAGTCATATGAGTCGGTTGGGACTCTCTGAGAGACATTTTATAAAGGGGTCTGTTATCAACAGTATACAGCTGGGGGATAAAGGTCGAGGTAGGGCTGGACGGATGCTTGAATTCGAGAAGCCTTCTGTCACATTAGTGAGAGACAATACGTTAATAGATGAAATAGAAATGATATGAGAAAACAAGGAGAGGACTGTGATATTGTTATCATTATCAAATCTCTCTGCTGTTCACAGTCATGGATGTTGCGTTATGACATGCCTGCTGTATCATTCCACGCCGAAAAGTTCAGAACATCGCACTCCACGACTGCGTTATGAAGAGAATACACTGACACTTAATTACTGAAGTTCGTGGGTGTTAGCCATTGTAGTAGACAGTTCGGGACACTTCCATGAGTGTCTGTGCGCTGTGAATGAAGAACGAAGACAAGTTATTTGTGCATGATTTCGTCATGCATACCGTGGACCTAGAAAATTACGAATGGATTTCAGTCATTCTTCACTCACTTGACAGGCATTGTAGTAGACAGTTTGTCACACTTACCATGTTGTCTGTGCGCTTGTGAATGAAGAACGAAGAACAAGTTATTTGTGCATGACTTTCGTCATGCATCACCGGGACTAGAAAACGATGGGATTCCAGTCATTCTTCAGCTCACTTTGAACAAGGCATTGTAGTAGACAGTTTGTCACACTTCCATGAGTGTCTGTGCGCTGTGAATGAAGAACGAAGACAAGTTATTTGTGCATGATTTCGTCATGCATACCGGGACTAGAAAAACGATGGATTCCAGTCATTCTTCACTCACTTGACAGGCATTGTAGTAGACAGTTTGTCACACTTCCATGAGTGTCTGTGCGCTGTGAATGAAGAACGAAGACAAGTTATATTTGTGGCATGATTTCGTCATGACATACCGGAACTAGAAAAACGATGGATTCCAGTCCATTCTTCACTCACTTGACAGGCATTGTATGTAGACAGTTTCGTCACACTTCCATGAAGTGTCTGTGCGCTGTGAATGAAGAACGAAGACAAGTTATTTGTGCATGATTTCGTCATGCATACCGGGACTAGATAAACGATGGATTTGATTCCAGTCATTCGTCACTCACTTGACAGGCATTGTTAGTTGACCAGTTTGTCACATTCCATTAGTGTCTGTGCGCTTTGAATGAGAACGAATGACAAAGTTATTTGTGCATGATTTACGTATGCATACCGGGCTAGGAAAAAGATGGATTCAGTCATTCTTCACTCACTTGAAAGGCATTGTTAGTAGACAGTTTGTCACACTTCATGGTGTGTCTGTGTGCTGTATGAAATGAAGAAACGAAGACAAGTTATTTGTGCATGATTTCGTCATGTATACCGGGACTAGAAAAACGATGGTTCCCAAAGTCATTCTTCACTCACTTGACAGGCATTGTAGTAGACAGTTTGTCACACTTCCATGAGTGTCTGTGCGCTGTGAATGAAGAACGAAGACAAGTTATTTGTGCATGATTTCGTCATGCATACCGGGACTAGAAAAACGATGGATTCCAGTCATTCTTCACTCACTTGACAGGCATTGTAGTAGACAGTTTGTCACACTTCCTGAGTGTTCTGTTTTCGGGAGTGCGCTGGGAATGAAGAACGAAGACAAGTTATTTGTGCATGATTTCGTCATGCATACCGGGAATAGAAAAACGATGGATTCCAGTCATTCTTCACTCACTTGACAGGCATTGTAGTAGACAGTTTGTCACACTTCCATGAGTGTCTGTGCGCTGTGAATGAAGATCGAGTCAAAGTTATTTCGGGCATGATTTCCGTCATGCACTCCCGGGACTAGAAAAACGATGGATGACCAGTCATTCTTCACTCACTTGACAGGCATTTAGTAGAGGCAGTTTTGTCAACTTCCTTGAGTGTCTGTGCGCTGTGAATTGAATGAAGACGAAGACAAGTATTTGTGCATGTTTCGTCATGCATACCGGGACTAGATAATAACGATGGATTCAGTCATTATTCATACTTGACAGGCATTGTAGTAGCCAGTTTGTCACACTTCCCATGAGTGTCTGTGCGCCTGTGAATGATGAACGAAGACAAGGTTATTTGTGCATGTTTTTTCTCATGCATACCGGAGACTAGAAAAACGATGGATTCCAGCATTCTTCACTCACTTGCCAGCATTGTAGTGTCTGTTTGTCACACTTCCATGAGTGTCTGTGCGCTGTGAATGAAGATCGGAGACAAGTTATTTGTGCATGCTTTCGTCATGATTACGGGATAGAAAACGATGGATTCCAGTCATTCTTCACTCACTTGTCAGGCATTGTTAGATAGACTGTTTTGTCACCACTTCCATGAGTGTCTGTGCGATGATGAATGAAAGAACGAAGACAAGGTTATTTGTGCATGATTTCGTCATTGTTTTACCGGGACTAGAAAAACGATGGATTCCCAAGTCAGTCTTCACTCACTGACAGGCATTGTAGTAGTCAGTTTGTCACACTTCCATGAGTTGTATGTGCGCTGTGAATGAAGAACGATGACAAGTTATTTGTGTTGATTTTGTATGTATACGGGACTAGAAAAACGATGGAATTCCGTCATTCTGCACTCACTTGAACAGGATTGTAGTAGACAGTTTGTCACACTTCCATGAGTGTACTGTGCGCTTAGTGAATGATGAACGAAGACAAGTTATTTGTGCATGATTTCGTTCATGCATACCGGGACTAGAAAATAACGAGGGATCCAGTCATTCTTCACTCATTGACAGGATTGTAGTAGACGTTTGTTCATCCATGAGTGTCTGTGCGCTAGTGAATGAACGAACGAAGACAAGTTCTTTTGTGCTTGTTTCGTCATGCCCATACCGGGATAGAAAAAGATGGATTCCAGTCATTTTCTCTCACTGACAGGCAATTGTAGTAGACTGTTTGTCACATTCCATGGGTGTCTGTTGGCTGTGAATGAGAACGAAGAAAGTATTTGTGCATGATTTCGTCATGCACACCTGTGACTAGAAAAAAACGAGGATTCCAGTCTTCTTCACTCACTTGACAGGATTGTAGTAGACAGTTTGTAACTCTTCCATGAGTGTCTGTGCGCTGTGATGAAGAACGAAGACAAGTTATTTGTGCTTTGATTTCGTCATGGCATACCGGGACGTAGAAAAAACGATGGATTCCAGTCATTTTCAAATCATTGACAGTGCATTGTTGTAGGGACAGCTTTGTCACATTCATGAGTGTCTGTGCGCTTTGTGAAATGAAGAAGAAGACAGTTATTTGATGCATGATTTCGTCATGATACCGGGACTAGATAAACGGAGGATTCCGTCATTCTTCACTCACTTGTCAGGTATTGTAGTAGACAGTTTGTCACACTGTCCTATGAGTGTCTTGTGCGCTGTGAATGAAGAACGAAGGACATGTTATTTGTGCATGATTTCGTGAATGCATACCGGAAATAGAAAAAACGATGGATTCCAGTCATTCTTCACTCACTTGACAGGCATTGTAGTAGACAGTTTGTCACACTTCCATGAGTGTCTGTGCGCTGTGAATGAAGAACGAAGACAAGTTATTTGTGCATGATTTCGTCATGTATACCGGGACTAGAAAAACGATGGATTCCAGTCATTCTTCACTCACTTGACAGGCATTGTAGTAGACAGTTTGTCACACTTCCATGAGTGTCTGTGCGCTGTGAATGAAGAACGAAGACAAGTTATTTGTGCATGATTTTGTCATGTATACCGGGACTAGAAAAACGATGGATTCCCAGTCCATTCTTCACTATTGACAGGCATTGTTGTAGACAGTTGTCACACTTCATGAGTGTCTGTGCGCTGTGAATGAAGAACGAAGACAAGTTATTTGTGCATGATTTCGTCATGCATACCGGGAATAGAAAAACGATGGATTCCAGTCATTCTTCACTCACTAGACAGGAATTGTTGTAGACAGTTTGTCACATTCCATGAGTGGTTGTGCGCTGTGATTGAGAACGAAGACAAGTTATTTGTGCATGATTTTCGTCATGCATTACCGGGACTAGAAAAACGAGGTTTCCAGTCATTCTTCAACTACTTGGACAGGCATTGTAGTGTCAGTTTGTCACAATTCCATGAGTGTCTGTGCGCTTTGAATGAAAGATCGAAGACAAGTTATTTGTTGCATGATTTCGTCATGATTAAAGGGACTAGAAAATCGATGGATTCAGGTCATTCTTCACTCACTTGACAGGCATTGTAGTAGACAGTTTGTTCACACTTCCATGAGTGTCTGTGCGCATTGTGTGAATGAAGAACGAAGACAAAGTTATTTGTGCATGATTCGTCTGTATACGGGGACTAGAAAAACGATGGATTCAGTCATTCTTCACTCACTTGGACAGCCATTGTAGTAGACAGTTTGTCACTCTTCATGAGTGTCTGTGCGATGTGAATGAAGAACGAAGACAAGTTATTTGTGCATGATTTCGTCATGCATACCGGGACTAGAAAAACGATGGATTCCAGTCATTCTTCACTCACTTGACAGGCATTGTAGTAGACAGTTTGTCACACTTCCATGAGTGTCTGTGCGCTGTGAATGAAGAACGAAGACAAGTTATTTGTGCATGATTTCGTCATGCATACCGGGACTAGAAAAACGATGGATTCCAGTCATTCTTCACTCACTTGACAGGCATTGTAGTAGACAGTTTGTCACACTTCCATGAGTGTCTGTGCGCTGTGAATGAAGAACGAAGACAAGTTATTTGTGCATGATTTCGTTTGGATACCGGGACTAGAAAAAACGAAGGATTCCAGGTCATTTTAACTCACTTGACAGGCATTGTAGTAGACAGTTGTTCACACTTCCATGTGTGTACTGGTGCGCTGTGAATGAAAGAACGAAGACTGTTATTTGTGCATGATTTTGTCATGTATACCGAGGACTAGAAAAACGATGGATTCAGTCATTCTTCACTCACTTGACAGGCTTGAGTAGGCCAGTTTGTCACCACTTCATGGTGTCTGGTGCGCTGTGATTGAAGAACGAAGACATGTTATTTGTTGCTGATTTCGTCAGCATACGGGACTAGAAAATCGTTGGATTCAGTCATTTTCACTCCTTGCAGGGCATTGTAGTAGGACAGTTTGTCACCCACTTCCATGAGTGTCTGTGCGTGTGAATGAGAGAAGAACGAAGACAAGTTATTTGTGCATGATTTCGTCTGCATACGGGACTAAGAAAATCGATGGATTCCTAGTCATTCTTCACTCAATTGACAGGCATTGTAGTAGACAGTTTGTCACACTTCCATGAGTGTCTGTGCGCTGTGAATGAAGAACGAAGACAAGTTATTTGTGCATGATTTCGTCATGATACCGGGACTAGAAAAAACGTGGATTCCAGTCATTCTTCACTCACTTGACAGGCATTGTAGTAGACAGTTGTCACACTTCATGAGTGTCTGTGCGCTGTTGAATGAAGAACGAAGACAAGTTATTTGTTTTTTGCTATGATTTCGTCATGTATACGGGACTAGAAAACGAAAGGTTCATGTCATTCTTCACTCACTTGACAGGCATTGTAGTAGACAGTTTGTCACACTTCCATGAGTGTCTGTGTGCTGTGAATGAAGAACGAAGTTATTTGTGCATGATTTCGTCATGCATACCGGGACTAGAAAAACGATGGATTCCAGTCATTCTTCACTCACTTGACAGGCATTGTAGTAGACAGTTGGTTTTTGTTGTGAAACTGAAGGGGTAGTCATAAGATGATATACGGTTAACACAACACCTTCAGTTACACAAAACAATTATAAATGTTGAAGGCCTATATCAGAACGGGACAATTGTTGAGCGCAGAGATTGAGAAAGACTTGGAAGTTTTCAAAGTCTTGCTTTGAATGATACAGATTTGATCGCACGTCTGTCAGATGCAAAAGTAAGACTGAAAAAGTACCCATTTTGTCGATGGTGGTGAAGATTTAAGTTATACTCCCATACTCGGGGCTTGGACGGTGGTGACATTGTCAGACTTTTCTGGAGCGTTGTGATGTTCTAGTCCGGATGCCCTTCCTGCCGACTTCTGATGACACTCTCGGGGCTCGACCTCAGGAGCGAAGGATCGCTAGGCCAAGCACTTAACCACTGTGCCGCGGAATCCACAATGGTAATATTTAACTTAAAATTCAGTCATCTGATAATTCATCTTCCTCAAAGTGAGAATCACATTTTCGACGAGAACTAAATAGAAAATTAATTTTGTGAGCAGATTGTCCTCTGCTGTGCCATCACGTGCAATTTTCTGGTTGTTGTTGGGTACCGTTTCTTCACTGTGCACTGAGTTGAAACCCTTTTGCAAGCACCGACGTTATAGCAGCTATATCATTGATCTGTATTACTCGAAGTTCATCTCTCTCCATGTTATTTCTTTCTCTGAATACCCTTTTATCCTCCCATATGGGTGCAATACATAGTTATTAGATGCCAGCTCCTTTTATGCTGTTAGAGATGTTTTGATGACATTTGTGCGTCAAAATTTGATCAACTGCTGCAATCCATCGATGTGTACGACTGGCAAAAATGCATTTGCAAACTCTTCCTTATTTTTCAATATATTTATGTTTATGAAGCTTACTTCCAAGCGTTTCATCAGTAATGTGTGAAGAGTGTATCATGATATTCAGAAATTAAAATTCCCATGCATCTTGCTTTCAGGATCCGCCTAACAATAACTCGATCTCTGCACGAATGGAGGAGATATTGAGTCGTGAGGATCCGCAGTCACACGTGGCAGCAAATAATTCTTCGGAAGGCGGATTGAGCAGAGCGGAAGATTGAGGGCCCGGCATTCGTCAGACAGCTGAATCGGAACCTCAGTCATATTTAGATGCTCTTCGAACTGCTGATCGCGAATCTCGCTCTCCTATTCAGGAGGAAGGCGCATGGAGACGTCTCCAATCTTCCTTACGAGCGCAAGTGTCTGGAATTCAGGACTCAGCCCGCCTCAGTAGCCTTCAAATTGTGGATCTCTGCGACATGGTGTTCCAACCAGTGCCCGTTCAACTACAACGCCGAGAGCACCATGTTGGCTCTGATGACGCCATGGGGACCGAATTTCCCATCGTCTGCATACGGAACGCGCGATGAGCCGACCAGCAGAGATGTGCGAGGCATCTATTTCAAACCGAAAACTGCTGCACCACAGGCAGTAAGATATATTCTCTCATCAAATAATGTTGACTTTGCCACGATACTACTTTTATCAAATTATTAAATCTGTCAGTAGTATGCATTGCATGTCTGATGAATAATGTTTTGACAGAATGTAGAATATGTTATTCACGCGTAATTTCTAAGTTTGACTTGATTAGTTTTCCGGTTTAGCTCTTCGGGATATCCTCAAAGATCACGAGTAATACCATTGCTCATGATGATGTCATCGTCACGCGCCTGCAAGTCCTTCAGACGCGTGTGGTGATGGTAAGAAAAGGAAAATCACTTGAGACATTTCTAGTCATGATACTGGCGACACCACCGTTCGACTCACACAAACGACGATGTGTTGAAGCGATAGTATGCAAGCAAAATTCGCATCAAATGCGGAGAGATATCAAAGTCTCCTAACGCAGAATGATAGCCCGGTCGCGCAATCAAGGTTACGACTCGACACGATCAGAAGACGAAGAAAAAACGATGAAGGAAGAAAATCATCTTCGAAGGAGAAAGTTCGAGAGCACGGAGGAGGCAAGAAGGAAGGGAGGAAGGAACGAGGACAACGCAACGAAGGAAAAAGTGACAAAGGAACGCAGGAAAGAGGAGGAAGGAACACAGGAGACTTCGGAGTGAATAGCAACAATTGTTATGGAAGAGATCGTGGCAGAGATTCCGATGATTCCGGGGATTGGCGGCGACGGGGGAGAGACAGAAACGAAGACAATGAAACCGGCGATGAAACGCAGACGGAATCGCAGGTCAGTCATTGAATTCTTCTAATCAGGCTGAAATTCGTAATCTTCTAAATCTTCGTACGTGAAATGTGATGATGTGAAGGATGCCCCTGGGCCTTGTGTGGGGGAGGGGGCAGGATAAGTTTTCATAGAGTTGTAAAACATTTGATATTGATTTAGAAGATGAATACAGACAGGTAAGAAAATCGAACTTCTACATTCTCCTGCTCTTCTGAGCTCACAGAGCGGCTGTTTCCTATTTAATGCTGGTTTGGTCACAGTGAGATATCTATTTTCCTATTTAATGCTGGTTTCGTCACAGTGAGATATCTATTTTCCTATTTAATGCTGGTTTCGTCACAGTGAGATATCTATTTTCCTATTTAATGCTGGTTTCGTTACAGTCAGATATCTATTTTCCTATTTAATGCTGGTTTCGTCACAGTGAGATATCTATTTTCCTATTTAATGCTGGTTTCGTCACAGTGAGATATCTATTTTCCTATTTAATGCTGGTTTGGTCACAGTGAGATATCTATTTTCCTATTTAATGCTGGTTTCGTCACAGTGAGATATCTTTTTTTCTATTAAATGTGGTTTGGTCACAGTGAGATAATTATTTTCTATTTAATGTGGTTTCTTCACAGTGAAGATATCTATTTTCCTATTTAATGATGGGTTGGTCACAGTGAAGATATCTATTTTCCTATTTAATGCTGGGTTTCGTTACAGTCAGATATCTATTTTCTATTTATTGTGGTTTCGTCACAGTGGATATCTATTTTCCTATTTAATGTGGTTTCGTCACAGTGAGATATCTATTTTCCTATTTAATGCTGGTTTGTTATATATATATAGATACAAGTGAGTATCTATTTCCTATTTAATGCAGGTTTAGGTCACAGTGAGATATCTATTTTTCCTATTTATGCTGGTTTTCGTCACTGTGAGATATCTATTTTCCTATTTAATGCTGGTTTTCGTTACTGTCAGGATATATATTTTCCTATTTAATGCTGGTTTTGGTCACAGTGTGATATCTATTTTCCTATTTAATGCTGTTTGGTCACAGTGAGATATCATTTTCCTATTTAATGCTGGTTTGGTCACAGTGAGTATCTATTTTCTATTAATGCTGGTTTGGTTACGTCAGATATCTATTTTCATATTTATGCGGTTTCATCACAGTGAGATATCTCTTTTTCTATTTAATGCAGGTTTTGTCGTACACGAGTGAGATAATCTATTTTCTATTTAATGCTGGTTTTGTCACTGTGAGATATCTATTTTCCTATTTAATGCTGGTTTCGTCACAGGTGAGATATCTCATTTTCCTATTTAATTGTGGTGTTTTTCACAGTGAGATTCTATTTTTCCTATTTAATGTGCGTTGGTCAAGTGAGATATCTATTTCCTATTTAATGCTGGTTGGTTTACAGTAGATATCATTTACTTATTTAATGCTGAGGTTTCTTCCCAGTGAGATATCTATTGTCCTATTTATGCTGGGTTTGTCGTCACAGTGGATAGATTTTTTCCTATTTAATGCTGGTTGGTCACAGTGAGATTATCTATTTTCATATTTAATGCTGGTTTCGTCACAGTGAGATATCTATTTTTTCCTATTTTATTGCTGGTTTGGTCACAGTGAGATATCTATTTCCTTTTAATTGCTGTTTCATCACAGTGAGATATCTATTATCCTATTTAATGCTGGTTTGGTCACAGTGAGATATTATTTTCTATTTAATAATGCTGTTTTCATCACTGTGAGATATCTATTTTCCTATTTAAATTGCTGGTTTGGTCACAGTGAGTTATTATTTTCCTATTTAAGTGCTGGTTTCGTCACAGTGAGGAGATCTATTTCCTTTTATGTGTTTCATCACAGTTGAGATATTATTTCCTATTTAATGTGGTTTGGTCACAGTGAGATATCTATTTTTCCTATTTAATGCTAGGTTTCGTCACATTGAGATATCTATTTTATATTTAATGCTGGTTTGGTCATGGGAGATATCTATTTTCCTATTTATGCTGGTTTCGTAACAGTGCGATATCTATTTTTCTATTGTAATGTGGTTTCGTTACAGTGAGATATCTATTTTCTATTTAATGTGGTTTGTTCACAGTGAGATATTTTGTTATCCTATGCCCAATCCATGATATCTGTGGATAACGAATAAGCAATTCTTGAAGCACTCTTGCGTCTCTGAGTTCTCATCGGTCTCTCGTGCTCAGTGAGCTTCATCTCAAGACAAATCAAAGAAGTCCTGGAAAAACGTGTGTTGTGCGGAGTCCTTATCTGCCGTTTTCAGTACAATGCCAGTATGAGTGATGAACGCCACAAAACCCTGAGGCTCATATAGTTGCTGGCCAAGTGGCATGAGCAATGAATGAAAAACTGAAAGCACTAGATTGGGAGAAAGATCCCCATGGTATTAGTTCAAATTATTTTGGAGTTTTTTTGTTGACTGCTTTCATACAGAGAATTTATAAATTCAATTAAAATGAAATGAGCTGCAGATTGTAAATAAAAACGGTAACAGAGAAGATCTTTTCAGAATGAGAACGCTCTAGAGCAGGAATTTCGCCCAGTTAATCATCACCATTAGCTACTCGGATGCTCCCTTGAGAAAATCAGACGCGAAATTCTAAATATTCCTAAACCACCTGTTTGCTTTCTAAATTCAAATATGTGGTTGTGTATGTACAAGAGAGGCGTGCAGTGACGAATTGTGGACTTATTATATTGACAGTTAACTTGAATTGTTGTAGTTATGAAATGAGATTGATAATGAGCAATGAGGCTATTGGCCAATGGACACCCTTTTGAGCTGCTTTCGCAATTATTTTATGACAAACAATTGAGCTTGTATCATTTATGTATTTGATAATTTAAGGGATGTACAGCGATTGCAGAAAGATTAATTGGTTCTAACATGCGTACTTCTTTCAGCAGCGTGCGCTTATGCCTCAAAAGTTATTCATTTTCATAAGCCACATTAGATGAAATTGGCCATTCAAAAGCTTTACTCCTAATCCCTCTGTTAGGAGATAGATGTTGTCGATGATACCATCCTTACTTCCAATGGCGCTAACAGTCCCACATGATAATAATATATCATTTGAATGAACTCCACCTTCAAAATTCACCATCAAAGCTCAGTCAATGCGGATTCGTTCCCTTTTAGATATACATTATCAAAATGGTTAAGAATGAAGTTAGGCATGATGGTATCACAAAAACTTGGGTTACTCCGACATCTCTCTTCGTAGGGATTCATTTTGTGCCGATCACATTAAGAGGAAGTTTCAAGAAAAAATCGCTGAGAATATTAGTAATCGTTGCATTAATGAAAGTTTACACACATAGAGGAAGAAAATGAAGGAGGAAATTCATTGACATTTAATAAAAAATGGTCAAGTTGGCAACAAATTTCATTAATATAAAAGGGTGGGTGAAAAAAAAAAAAAAAAGAATAAACAGGGGTGGAGTGAACTGATGGAGGGGAACTTTCTTAAGAAAAGGAATAACTGTATAAGTAGAAAATAAAATTAATACAGGAACGAAAAAAATTGTTATTTTTAAAGCTCCATCGTATGAATGATAAATGAAAAAGTTTTTATAAAGTTTGATGGGTCCTACCCATCAAAGTTATTAAAGAATACACTAGGCAGACTGCATCAAATTGAGTAAGACTAAGGATTGTATCTGATGTTTGTTAGCTGTCAATGTTTACCTAAGTATAAATGGAGTGACAATAACGTAGTACATATGTGATACCCATGGAGAGCAAAGTTATATGACTGTTCCACTCCAGGCTACGCAGAAGACTAGCATGCTGCTCAGCAAGTAGCGCTTTCTTGCATATTAAATGCTAACACTGATAATATAGGCAGAATAGAGGATTTTCAGGTCAATTTCACTGATTAACGAGACTAGACCATTGAGCTAAAAAAAATGACAAGAAACCGTTGCAGTCCTCTGTTGTGGCACAGAGGTATTGCAGGCACTGTGCACGTCATGATTGCCGCTTCACGGACACCAAAGACTCTTAATAGTAACCGAACTGTTGAAAGTCTCGTTTTCGGCCTTGTTTCATAGGCAGAAGACCCTCGGGAGTGAATCAGCAACTCCTGCTGCGGCGTCGTTCCTCCCCAACTTTTTTTAGTTTTGTTAAATTTGGTTTGCAGTCAGCCAGAGAAAATTTGGGGTGCTTCATTTAAGATGTTATCTTGTTAAGTCATTGTGGGTTCCGCCAGCTAGGATTAGCGTTAAAACAAAATGTAAAGGATACCCGAAACGCGACCTAGCGGTCATTTTGCGATGAACCCCTTCTATTTTATTTCTTTTCTGAATGTCTTGGTAGAAAGATTGTAAAATAGTTTAATGTCGGCACGCCATCTAAGTATTATTTCTTTCTTTTATTTTACCACCCGGACCGCGTGAACGCATTTCAGTTATTAATTAATGAGTTTCTATTGATACTATTTGGTCATTCGAATGCCACTACCTGTCTTTTCCCATAAGACCTCTGCTATCTGCTGTGGACTCTTTGGCTATCCCAGAACACAATGTCAGTGATTGGCGACCTGCAACTTTATTGCTTTTCGACAGCATTGAGAATAACGCTTGTTAGTCTTGTGTTTGTGTTGATTAAACATTATTTACCAGATTATATCCCTGATGGTCGGTGGGATGTTCCTACAGAACAGGCCTTGGGCCATGAATTTCATCTATACTAGATTAATGAAAGTGGCTGCTTTGTTGTCTTATTTGCTACAAAAATCCATTAGCGGGCCTTCTTACTGGAAAATGTTTTCAGTTTTCATAGTTTTATCAAATCTTCGTGGCGTCGGAGTAAAGCTTGTGTTTGATGATGGGGAGAGATGTAATGTACCCGTCACCATCCGGCAAACTGCTGTTGTTAACATAGTTGAATGCAAATTTGGAAAGTCACAGATGTCAAATCAGATGTTTAGAGTTCATTTTGTGTAATGGGACTGTTAATTAGTCCACATTAGGAAATGAGTCACCGATTAATTCATGTTATGTCATTGCCATCCAATGCACGCGGATGATGCTGGAATTGAGGAAATATTTCATCAATTTCGTTCCCTTCCTCCATTTTTCCTGCGGACTTCGTTGCAGTCGAGCTGAATGATTGATCTCCGCGTGTTAATATCATTCTTGGTCACCGGATTGTAGGGACTCTCAGAGGCCACCGATCCCAGGATATCGTTGATGTTGAGAGCTTCCTGATGTTCGAAGGTGCAAAGTGGGTGACCAATCCAGTGCCAATTTCCATGCCAACCCAGCACAAACTAAGTGTTGATATCTTGTCCAGCGTTTGCTTCCGCATGGGAAAATCTTCCAGTAGCGGTTGGAGGAGGAACGGACGGATGAAACTTGAAATGAACATTTTGAAGGTGGTTCTCGAGGATGAAGAACGTCATTTTGTGGTTATGATAGTTAGCCTTACACTGTGTCCCATTTTATCTTCCAGTCTACCAGACTTCCGATATGACTTTATTTTGTGTTACATTTTGTATTTGCATTATATATTTGTCCACGTTCCCGCAATTGAAAAAGTCAATATTTCTGGAGAAGTTACTTCTTTTCCTTTAAGTAGTAGCATTCTGAATATGGAATGGATACAAAAAGGGCCGTAGAGCAGGAGGTGGCTTGATTCATTATTTGAAAATAAGATTGATACTTTCCAGAATAAATGAAAAAAGGCCAAAAATTTCTCGATATTGTCTGTATTGCCGGACGTTTCGGGACATTCGTCCTTTGTCAAGGCTACGAAGAGCAATTCAAAAAAAGTATAGGGCATGCGCACCAGACGAACTGAAATAGGCTTATATTACAAATTTTTACAAGTGCAGTTGACACAAAAAGCGATTGAGAAGTCAGCTTCATATTCGATCTTTCTATTAAGCTTGGTTCCTAAGATCTGATTTGACGAGATTCGGACCCAATGTTAGTATCTACACGATCTCTACATTTTGTCAATTAATTTGTATACATTCAAATGAAAAAAAAATTTAAATAATCAATAAAACCGGTGTGACTCTTGATGTTTTCTGCAACAAGTGGTCAGAAAGGGCACACTTGACTTTGTTGCCGGCGTTTAATGCTCCATTGCCCTAAATAATAAAAAAGTGAAAACTGTCATCTCGGTGTAACGTGCTGAATGATAATAATAGGTTGCAATGACCGTTTTTAATCGTTTATGAATTTACCTGCAAATTATGTACAGAATTTTACATCGGCAAAAAGTATCCGCCCTTTTTATTTGCGTTATGCTGAGCTATGGCGGTTTTTGAGGATTTAGGTATAGTTTTGATAGGATTTTTTAGCTTTCTTTGTTTTTTTTATTTTTAGGTAGTTTATTTATTTTTAAGATTGTAGTCTGGGTATTTGGATTAGTTACTTGGTTTTTTGTAGTAGATGTTGGTAGGACTTGTTAGGATTTTAGGTTTTTTTTGTTTGATTTTATTTAGGAATAAAGGATTAGGTGTTTAATTTATTAGTTGTGGTTGTTTAGTTTTTTTGTTTTAGTTGTTTTAGTATTGTGTAGGAGTAGGTTTAAGGATTCTTAAAAATACACTGATCATGTCTCTTGTTGATAAGCAATCAACCCTTCGAGGTCAAGCCTCAAGGTTGAAGCGGTTATGTGTTTGAACGGAAGAAATTTAGAAGTCTGCAATCTTTGATGCGTCGAACTTCGGATTGAGTTTGACGGGAGAAACTCAATTCTGATTCATTTTGTTCGGAGGCTGAGTACAAATGAGCCGCATCTCACAAAGAGTTCAAGTTATGTAAACTTATTGAATTCTTCTCACTACACTGGTAAGTCCTCTAAACTCTTGCGGTCAACTTCATCGTGAGTTGGAATTGAATTAGGATTTGCCGTCCGCTGTTAGAATGAAGTTTCTGCTTGAGGCATTCATATTCGTTCATTTGAAGCAAATTGATGAATTTGATAAATAAACTGCTTTAGGGGAGAGGAAATGCAACTTCATTTTGCAATATCATGTCGGACTTTGTTTTTGTCTTGTGGGAATAATGATGACAGCCGTATACTCATGGGGGACAGCTTGCAGTAGAAGAGGTCGTTTTTCTGCTCAGTCAGTTTATCTGCTTTTTAAAATCAAATTTGAAGTGATGATGAGTGACCTTTTGACCGTTCGGTGTCTCTCAGGGAACATTGAAAAATTGAAAAGAGGGACAATAGATGGCGTTGATGAAATGCAAATGAAAATGTAATAGTTCATTCAGTGAAAGTACACATCGACTCTCATAAATCTTTGTGGCTCTTCGTTGGCGATTTCCTGTGGCTTCTCCCTAATTCACAAGAGCTTACAAAGTAAGGAAACATTTTGAAGATGTTTGCATCCGGTTAGAACATTTATCTTCAAAGTTGTAGAGCCAGTTCCCAGAAGTTCATTTTGTTTGCAGCGTCTATGAGAATGCTTGTCATAACGCATAGTTTAGTGCAGATATCTCTGGTCTTCCAGTAATCTCAGTGTATTAATGGAAAAATATCTCACGGAAATTTGCATGAATTCTTAAATGACTAAATACCACATATACACAGTTTGAAGAGCTGGTATTCAACGGAAAAGGTTTGTTGGTGTGTCGCTGTAAGCTAAGAGAATTGTTTCAAAATTTTGCGAAATGGAAGCTTGTTTTTTTTCTTGGGTCTATTCGAAAAAAATCGAATTCCATCTTAATTGACGCATTACTGTAATCTATGCCATTTGTCCCATTGGGGTGTGATACCCCGGACTTTGCTTGGTGGTATGTAATGCTCCATAAACTGCGACAGCAATATTTCACGACTTCGGTCTTGTTGTATTGATCTAAATGGCGCAGAATTCTCTTCAATCATTGAGCAACCCCGAAGGACATGTTTGATTCTTGATGCCTGCCGTATAAGTTCACTCATTCTTAGAGGAAGTCATAAATTGCACAATTTTTAGGCTGACAAGGTCGTTTGAATGCCATCAGAGTTAGACGGACCATTGAAACCATGTGCATTTTATCAAGCTTGAGTTCATAGCTATCTTTGAATATGATGATATGTCGTGGTATATTTCAAGAATGTCGGAATTCAAATTTTCTTGCTTCCATGCCCGTCATTTAGGATCTGAGTAGTAAATTAAAAAACAGCAATTTAACACCATTAATGTAGATAGTACTAAACAGAATTGATGGAAATTCACGCGGTCTTTCATGCGCTAAATATCCCATGAATGAAATGAATGGATTTCGATATTCCATGGACTTTGCAGGAATTTCTAAATAGCATCTAGAAATCTATGGCTATTCCATTAATGCATTGCGTGTAGACAAACGGAAACCTAAATCAGATATCTCATCCACTCCGAATTCGCACGCGTAAAACTATGCGTTTGTGTAGATATCATACCAAGGAGGTCTAAGATATCTATTAATTTGTATTAATAATGTCATGATATAATGGGTAATTAATCTATAATTATAGATATTTAGATACCCCTCCTTGTATCATACGATATTTTCAGCTCTTATCCTGTAACAAAACACCGGCGCTGCGGCTGTCGTTTGTTATGGTTGATAATGCTTGACAATATATCGTTTTGATGATCCTATATTAAAACTATGGATTTCTTTATAGTGTTGTATTATATCGACATGAGACACTGACCGATATCTACATAGTAGTCCGAGTTTTGAGACGAAGGATGATATTTATGCAAAAAGTAGTAGTTGAGGATGTCAATTCTATTGTGTACCACCGTACGCAGTTGACTGAAGTTACAAACCTTTACGGATCCATTTTTAATCATTTTTTAATAACTTCGCCATATATCGACCGTTTATTTCAAGAAAATTAGACATGAGAGCTTGCTTCCCTTTTTTGCTTTAACAACGTCTATATTCCTCTGCACCTTTCGACTGCAAATTTGGGCGGATAAACACCAGATTTCGATTCTGGATATTTATTTTTTCATAACAACAATTGAAGATTGTTTTCAATACAGAAAATTTAAATGGATGCCCAATTTCACAAGTTATCGCGATTGTAAATCTTGCCCAAACGAATATAAAAAAAGGTTTTTTTGAAAAACATTCTGTTAGTTTCTTATGAGATAGGATTTTGTTTCGGGCTTTCTCTATGCGGATTGTTCAATAATCGTCCACGACATGTCCATCATACACTTTGTTGGTACAATTCAACCCACCTCAAGGAAAAATATAGCAAATAATACTGTGCCTCTGGTGTAAGTCGAAGCACTTGTCGGACGAAAGTCTCCTTCTCCCTTGATTTGAGTCAAATGACTCAAGGACTGTTGGTTTTGCATATATCCACTAATATAGTACAAATTTTACTTATCCAAAATTATAATAAATCCACGTAATTTTACACATAATGCATAAGATTCAGCTGTTCCTTTAATTAAGTCATAAGTTAAATTTTATTCTATTTTTAAGTTCTCCTTTATACTCTTGCCGGGGTTGGGGTTGTCCACTGTTGGGTTCAGGCATGCTTGAAATATGGCGCGTAAAAAATCCATAAGCGATTGAGTATGAGCGAGGCATCAGCGTTCAATGTGTGTGCCACCTCAATTCGGAATGTTTAGGAGAAGGAAATCTTTTTTTTTTGTTTTTTATCATGACATCTTGTTTTTTTACGGATAATCAGTTCACAGCAGGGTGCACACAGGCTAAGAGCTAGCTATATGGAAAAATCATCATGTCGTCCATATGTGAACTGTGAACTCTTTTGTGTCCTTCTATAAATACCTCGCCATTCTCTCCGTTTTTATTGTGCCGGTGATAAAGCCGTACCGTAAGGCGAAATATTGGCAATTTGTCTAATAAATATTTGGTTATCCGCTGAATTCTCTTGCTTTTTTAATCATTACTACCGGATACGTGGAAAAAAGCTCTCTGGATCAAATCAAGTTTCCAATCATTAAATTGATTTTGTAGCGTATCGGAATGCTCATTTCGGTTATGAAGTCTTATCGTTGGAGTTTCTACATTAATCACGTCGGATATAACAACGAGGATAGTTTGGAGCGCTACCGAAGTGCGAAATAGCAGAGTGTCCAGAGCTAATTTCGTGAAATCAAGAGAGAATGAGATAAACAGACCTGCTGTTTTCTGTATTCCATTTGGAGTCAAAAAATTGTTATTCAGTTGAGCGCATTTTAAATGGACTAACCTTTTCGATACTGTAGAGTTCCTTGGACATCAAACAACTTTCCTCGAATGGAATTGCTATTATTGATTAAATGGGGCCATGAAAGTAAATGACAGAGAAAAATGAATTAGCATATTATTCACCGGATTGCAAGAAGTTGTTGTAGATGCTCTTTAATATTCATGTTTCCAAATTCTCGAATAATTTGCAGCCATTTTCCTTGATATTTCAGCGTTTTTGGGAAATCAAGGAAATTCCCAAGATAATAGTATATTTAATGAAAGATCATTTGCTTATATGCGCTTTGCAATTTGTGAATACAACCATCGATACCAGACACCCATTTGAAAGTCATTTTGAGAATGCATAATCGGACAGTTTCAACTGTCTACAAAATTTGCAGGACGTACTAATGTAGGTAGATATCGGATAGTGTCCTCATCCCCGGAAATAGAATACTATTATAGAAATCCATGTCATGACACTTACATTTCTATTGTACATTTATTCTATGGATTGTGCATTATTTCTATGCTTCTTGGCGCGCATAGTTCTTGTCTATAGAAACCTTCTTGCTGTAAATGTTTAGTCATACTGACTGATAATGATATCTTGCTAGCAAAAACACACTTCGAACCCTGGGCTACGAAATGACTCACCGGCAAGCTGCGGGAACGCGTGTGTTAGATGTCCATATTGCTGTTAAGCAGCCGAATATTTGTCACTTCTTGAAATTGACAAAAAGAGCAGATTCTGGGAGACATAACAGCTGGTGGAAGTAGCTGTTTCAGGAATGACAATGTTTTCGTAGAATTTCATGTTTTATCTTCCCATGAATCAGCTGTGACTGGCGTGTGAGGCATGTTTTTCAGTGGGACGCTGAGATGGATTCCTTTCATTCCTGGATTAGATTGAAAAGTGTTTGATTAATTATCCCCCAGTGTTGTGGGTGGCACACGGATATCGACGCGGAATCCCATTTCATCATGAATCTAACAGATGTTCTGTCTGTTTTTGCAATCTGTTTGACTCCACGCTCTTGGGGGATTTCAAGGGTGGGCCGAAA
This sequence comes from Prostheceraeus crozeri, assembly GCA_907163375.1. NCBI lineage: Eukaryota > Metazoa > Platyhelminthes > Polycladida > Euryleptidae > Prostheceraeus > Prostheceraeus crozeri. Next base: position 4,037 of record CAJQUW010005914.1, on the reverse strand, counting down.
TGTGGACAGGCTTACACAACAATGATGAAATGTGACTAAATTTGTGCTTTTCATTGTTGATGTGACGATTTCACATGACTTGAGACAGATGTCGCATGGTTCAGAATGTTTGATGTGACAACATAGGACAGATGATTATTAATAACGAAGAAATCTTCAGTGTTTACATTAATGGCCTTGACTAGTAACATTGATATTTCCTCTCAATTTCTTGCGCGCCAAAACTGTCTGTCCTTTCCCCAGGGAAGCTATTTGCATCCACTTGCAACAAAGCTGACCTCGAACTTGATGGGTGTTCTCTATTAGCATTGGAGTGTGCGAAGGTGAACTTCTGATGATGATTCCTTTAAATGGCAATTTTTCTTACTAAACTATACATCATTAACAAATAATCTCTTAAGCGCGCTCTTTCTTAAGTCCCTCTAGTTTGTGTATTGCCAGCAAGCGAGAGATAATTACAGGTTGATCGACTTTGTTCCGCTGTTGCCCACTTGCAAACTCAATTACCATGTCATTATTGATTGATTTGAAATTGAAGAATTGTGCATGTACAAGTAATGTAATATTCATATTGAATTTCATACTGAGATTTAGCGCCCGTAGTTAGTCCCGGCATTTCGGGCAGCCGGCCCGCAGTAGGTGATTAGTCGTTATAAAAATATTTGGCGCAAAAGGTTTAGGCAAGAGACAATATTAAAGCGCTGCCTTATTCGTTCTTTTGGCTTTCTTGATCAATGAATTGTTTAGCTTCTGTATCGAACCGATCAAGCAGACACAGGCATTAATTTCATACTCAACGGGCGCATGAAGCGTACTTGCTGCTGAAGAGCTAGTTTTCCGATCGCTGCGTTGTGTCGAGGACCAAAATGAGTCGCAAAAGAAGATGCATTGAGATAGAGGTAAAAAGAGGCAATTCCTGAAACTGATCCACAGAACACATTGCCCTTCGTGAAGAAGATGATTCAAGGAGTTAGGATGAAAATAGAAATGATTTTGTTGTTGTAAGCGAGTCAAAAAGAGATATCGGGAAAGAGCCGGGTGGGGGGGGGGATTGAGCTGGGGAGAAAAGAGACGGAAGTTAGTGAAAGCGGTGAGGGGAGCGGTCGGATCAAGTTCTGATGTAGTGATCACTCTGTGAGTTCTCATCCGGATTCTTTTCCTTCAAATCTTGCCACCATTCAGTTGGTTTAAAAACGATGGACTTGATTTCCAAGTTCCTGCAGTTGATTTTGTATTGGAAATTCTTGATCAGGAATCGCTGGTCCATGCTTAGCCGAATAGACAAAAAACAAGAAAGCTGACACTTGACCCATATGTTAACAGATATTCACACACTAGCAGAGGTCTGAGGTTCTGACGATCCGTAAAAACTAACCCGAATGATGAGCAGGTTTATGCGATTACAAGCCTCCTTGGCTATGTGGAATGCCTTGATGAGTGGCACATGCAATGAAAGCGTTCCTTTTTTGTAGTCAGAGTGTGGAAAAAGTTTTGTTCATAAATTCGAATGCCTTTCAACGAAATAGGCCTCAATTTTTAGTCTTTCAATCAAATTTTCTGTAATATTTCCATAAAATGGTGATATTCCTCGAAAAAGCCCCGCTGCTACTGAATAGACGAAGCGAAAGTGTTAAATTATGAATTTTTGACTTGGTTCACACTGAACCATTTCATCGTGATGAAAATCATAGACAGTAGTCACGGAATACAGCACGCTTCCCAATGAAAGTCATTGTGACCGAAAATTGACGGGGAAAAATGAAATTTTCGGTCTCTCTTCGTTAAAAATATTTATTGTAAAAACGGCCTTCGGCGTTCTGCGCCTTCTGAGGTCGATGTAGCATGATTTGTTCAGTGAAAATGACTTTCATTGATAGACAGTATTTCCCTTTCAAATGTATTAACCGGCACTGTTAGAGGAAATTTGAAGATGAATCAATGGAAGGTCAATCATCCATGAAGCAGTAATATGAGAAATACGACGGAAGCATGAATGGAAACGGAGAATTTTTGATAATGTCATTTATATCAGTGCACAGAACAAATATTAGATCAAATTGCATTGGAGAAGATTGATCTGCATTCTTGTAAAATGCATGTATGATTGATAACAATCAATGGTTGATCTGATCTCGTCCTTCGTAGTGACAAGCACAATCCCTCGACGCAGTGTGAGTGCGTAACTGTCAGGACACACAATCACTGAACTGTACACGATTTGTTAGCCTAACAGTGTTTCTGTACTGTCGATTTGCTATTTCAAAAGTATTCATCTTGTCCACTGATATCGATCCCTGCGACCTGACGTACTTTTCGTCATGATGAAACATGCGGTCGATAGCTTCCTCATGCAATCTTCTATAGGAAGGAAGAATTCTTTGTTCAAGCATTTTTAATCCTGATATTGAATCCTCAGTTGCATTCTCCAGACAACGACGACTTGTAATTCATGTGTTTACTATTGTATTCCAGAGAAATATGTATTTAAATAATTAAAGGTTGTGAGAATTTGCTTGAAAGGCAGATGAAACTCCCATTTTCATATCTATCAACGTGCCGTAGCTGTTTGCAAAACTATGTAGAAAAATGTGAATCTCATTTCACTGCAAGCTGGAAAATTTATTAGACGTCAATATTTTTATCTTACGTTTTGAAGACAAGACTACAAGACGGTTTAAACACGATTTCATGGTAGTGAATATGATCATAATTGACAGGAAACCACATTCTCAGTGCACCAAATGTTTGAATTTGAACAATAAATTTGAAGTTAAGACGATCTTAAATTCTGCACATAAATAACATTCCTGCGCCTGTTATCTTTGCTACACTGTCTCATCTTTGTATTGAATTGAATTTTTTTGTAAATCGACGCAAAATAACGAGTTTGTGCAGGGAACGAGGCGGACAATCAGACTTTCACAGAATGATGTACACCTCATAGTCCTGCAGCCAGCACGAGTTTATGCAGGGAACGAGGCCGACAATGAGACTTTCACAGAATGATGTACACCTCATAGTCCGGCAGCCAGCACGAGTTTGTGCAGGGAACGAGGCCGACAATGAGACTTTCACAGAATGATTGTTACACCTCATTAGTCCGGCAGCCAGCACGAGTTTTGTAGAGTGCAAGGAACGAGGGTCGACACAATGAGACTTTCACAAGGAAAAAATTTGGAAATGTTTTTTTACACCTCAGTCAGTCCGGCAGCCAGCACAAGTTTCTGCAGGGAACGAGGCCCGACAATGAGACTTTCACAGAATGATGTACACCTCATAGCTCCGGCAGCCAGCACGAGTTTGTTTTGTTGCAGGCGGAACGATGCAGACAATGAGACTTTCACAGGAATGGATGTTTGAGCACCTCATAGGTCGGGCAGCCATAGAAACGACGGAGTTTGTGGCAGGGAACGAGGGCCGACAATGAGACTTTCCGCAGAATGATGTACACCTCCATAGTCCGGCAGGACACACGAGTATTTGTGATCAGGGAACGAGCGGCCCGACAATGAGACTTTCACAGAATGATGTACACCTCGATAAGTCGCGGCAGCCAGCACGAGTTTGTTGCATGGGAAACGAGGCCGACAATGAGACTTTCACAGAATGATGTACACCTCATAGTCCGGCAGTCCAGCACGAGTTTCTGGCCAGGGAACGAGGGCCGGACAATGAGACTTACCCTATTCACAGATTGAATGTGCATCCTCATTGTCCGGCAGCCAGCACGAGTTTGTGCAGGGAACGAGGCCGACAATGAGACTTTCACAGAATGATGTACACCTCATAGTCCGGCAGCCAGCACGAGTTTCTGCAGGGAACGAGGCCGACATTGAGACGTTCACAGAATGATGTACACCTCATAGTCCGGCAGCCAGCACGAGTTTCTGCAGGAAACGTGGCCGACAACAAGACTTTCACAGAATGATGTACACGTCATAGTGCGGCAGCCAGCCACCACGATTTTCTGCAGGGAACGAGGCCGACAATGAGACTTTCACAGAATGATGTGCACCTCATCAGTCCCGGCAGCCAGC
>CAJQUW010005913.1:180000-309647 GCA_907163375.1 Prostheceraeus crozeri | reverse complement strand
CATAGCTTTATATTTTATGAGAATCTTCTAAAGCATAATTATTTAATCGCTCCTCATAAATAGATCAACAAAATTTCTATCTAAACTTAAAAGGATATGATATCTGTGAAAAATGAAACTCGACAAGGTTGTGGAAATATTTCTTTTTGTCCGAGACTAAAATCTAGGTATGGTATTTCCATCATAAATGAAATAGAATGTTCAAATTGCAATAGATTTTGGTAATTTCTTATTAATGTTTGATTCTAGTAAATCCATTCGGTATATACTAAATATAGTTTTGTGTTATGGGATCTGTTTATCATTAATTTGTTTTATCATCTATTTGTACTTTCTTTTTTCAAGAGTTTTAAACGGTTCCATAGTTTTTTCTTTCAAAATTCAGGTGTTTACTTGCTCGTTTTGGCTGCATTTTTTCTAACATATCAGATTGAATACCAGCTTTTATCTCTATGCTGAAGGAATGATTTCCTTTCATAATATTTTTTTTTGTTTTATTAATCTTCTAATGTTTAATTTTTTAAAATTATTCAGCTTAATTTTATCCATTTTTAAATATAATATTTGAATTTTGTGGGAACATGGAATACATCAAAAAAAATTTCACTGAACAAATTTTTTTTTTATTGCTTTAGCGTCTGACATCTTTCGTTTTAAGTTTTGTTTAATAAAGTTTTGTTTTATAAAGTTTTAGTTCTTCTAAAAGATAAATTAAATCTCTTTTGATAATGTGATAGTTCTCACGTGCCCGGATTCAAGTGTTAAATATAACCATAAAAGAATGCAAATTTCTCACGGGCACTAGACGCTTTTTTTGATTCGTGCGAGCTTTCGGCTATCCACCTTAATCATGCACAGTAAAGGGATGGCAATTAATAAAGAGATCGCAAAACAGAATTTACACTGAAATGAAATAAATCATTAAACGACAGATACTGAAAGGTCAAAGGTCAAAGGGCCAAAAGCAAGCATACTACTAAAAGAAAATAGGTCGGGTTAAGAAATAATAAAAAATTGATACAGAATGTCATTAAGCTGAACACCTTTACAATTGTTCAATAAGTTTTGAGGAGTCCTATGCTGTCTATTATTAAAGATTCAAGTATGGACCTCTTTGATAGTTCTTTATCCTGGAATGATTGATTTTCCACTTGACTGTCGGCTGTGTACTCTGATGTTTTGTAATTAAATATGCTCTCCGAACAGCAGAATCAGAGGAATTAAAACAAATGCTCGTTTAAGTACGAGATGATGAGTCGTTTAGTTGGTCCAATGTAATTTCACCACATAAATTACAATTAATTGTATATGACGCTTTTTGAGAAGCACATATCTGCGTTTATCAGACATGGGCAGAATTTGCATTTTAGCATCACACTGCAAACTTCTCTCTTAGGTGGATGAAAAATTCGCTTCAATGATTGTCCACGTAAAAACCCATGGGTTTTCACCATGTCTTCGATTCCTAATCTTTTCAAGTCACAGTGAAAATTTTAATAAGCAAATGACAACGATTGCGAACAAATATAGTGAGTCTGTCGTGTTATGGATGAACTTATGACATCGATTTGCAGTGACCTACAGCCAATTGCGCACATTCTTACCAGGTATCATTAAAGAGGGAGATCTAAAAGGACGCCCCATAACTGCAGCCTTCGACGGTCCCTTCCACCCAAACTTTCAAGATTACTGTGCAAATCATCTCCAAAAGCTGATCAATGTATGTGACTTACAATTATATCAGTACAGAAGATTCATTATAATGGGCTTGTGTCTGACCGCAATATTTCCCATTTCAAATGAGTGGGTTTTGCATCGTTTGACGTCACTAAATTATACGGAATCAATACCCCTGATACAGTGGTATCACTATGTATTATGATGTCTTGCGAACTTTTTCTTGAGAAATATCGCAAAATGATTCATTTTTTTCATTACTGTATCGTGAATGCGTATTCAATAGTGGAAAATGGCCTTGACCTGTGAGCGCACCATTATTGATGGTACTCAATACAGCAAAATAAGGTCTAGCAATGGGAATCCTGTCGCACCTCAAACTTGCGATTATTTACATGGATTATCTTGAATTTTGACATACGGCGAAAAAGTTTGGTGCAGAGATACTATGGCAGGCCGTTACATTGATGATGTATGTTTTTGTTTTTGGGCCAGCAAATATTTCCAGCCAAGAAATACTTTTGCATTTATCAATAATTTTGAATCCCATGTAATTGCATTTACTTTTGGAATTGCCTAATACTGATGGTTTTCTTCCATATCTTGATTGCGACATATATTTCGATGGTTGTTGTTTCCCAATCCAGACTGTTCAGCAAGCCGGATTCATAGTGGAGCTTTTTAACCCTGCGAACTCAAACTGTCCTATATCAAGCAAAAGGGGCATTGTTCTCGGTGTGATTAGGACGAGCTGACATTACAGAATCTACCTACACAAGAGAACAAAGGTGTAACTCTTTTAATTTGAGTAAGAGGAAAAATTCTCAGAGAAAAACGGATATCCTAAACGCTTTTGTTGACTCCTCTTTCAGACTATACAATCGAAGAAAGTCTGATCCCCTCAACAAGCCTCCAGATACTATTAGAGTCCTACAAACAAGAGTCCATACGTTTGATGAAATGTCACTATCATAGACACTAGCACTTCCGTTCCTTGAAACGAATTAGGAGGAATCGAAGACTTGGTTGAACCCATGGTTTTTACGGTGGACAATAGAGATTGGAGAGCGAATTTTTCAATCCACCTAAGAGAAGTTTGCAGTGTGATGCTAATTGCAAAATTCTGTCCCCATGTCCTGGATAAACGCAATATGTGCTTCTCAAGAATGCGATCCATATATCAAATTAATTGTAATTTATGTGGTGAAGATTTACATTGGGACAAACTAAACGTCTCACTCAAGTCTCGTCTTTCTTACAGAGCATTTGTTTTTAAATTCCTCTGATTTCTGCTGTTCGGAGAGAATTTTATTACAAAACATCCAGAGTACCTACAGCCGACAGTCAAGTGGAAAATCATTTCATTTTCCGGCATAAAGAACTATCAAAAGAGGTACTCATACTTGAATCTTTATATATAGACAGCATAGACTCTTCCAAACTGATGAACAATTTGTAAAGGTGGTGGCAGCTTAAAACCACTGTGTTGCCCATAATGATGGAATAGAATTGACAATTGGTAAAATTAAAGATTCTTTGGTTGTGGACTTTAACAGACAAATTTGAAATGGAACGCTTCATTTTGAAAACAATTTTATTGTCAGTCAATCGTCGTCTCTACATGTGATACGCACATTTGGAAGCCCTATGTCTATGTAAAGCAAAAATTGTTTGAAGTTTTTCATAGCTGTGTTGTCTCTCTACTTATGTACGCCACTCCGCTTTTTTGGTAGATTGTCATCAGAGATAAGTAATGAGATAAATAAATTTCGGAGGCGAGCGCATCGCATCATCTGTAAATGAAGATTGTAAATGCCACATCATTCCTGATTTTGACAGCATCGCGCAGAGATCTGATTTGTAAATTTTTATTTAAGTGTCAGTCACCTGCTCACCCACTCCATGCTTTTGTGCCTTTCCGAATGACTCATTCTGGCAAATTTCGTTTGAATCCGTGTTTGACATCACGCCGACAAAACTCTTTCTTCATATGGTCATCCATGCTGGCGAACAGTGAAACAAGCTTGTAAATAGTGTTTTTCCTATATTTTTTTCTAAGATTTTTGCTTCAACAAACGGTTTTCTATTTTACTATACTTATTGTTGTGAATTTACTTTTGTATAAATGATTGTCATTCTCTTAAAATAAACGCATTACTTACTTACTTACTTAAAATTCTGTAACAATTTTTTATTATTCTTTACCTTACTATTTTCTTTTCTTTTTAGTAGTATGCTTGCTTTGCCCTTTTGACCTCTGACTTTCAGTATCTGTCTTTAAAAGATTTATTCATTTTAGTGTAAATTCCTGTTTGCGATCTTTACTGTGCCATCACTTTATGTGCATGATTAGGCGGATAGCCGAAGAGCTCGCACGAATCAAATAAAGCGTCTAGTGTCCGTAGAAATTTGCCTCATTTTGGTTATATTAAACACAATAATGTTTCATTTTTGCTAATGTATCATCTTCACACATGGTTAAATTTTCAGGACCAGTTTACAGTAAAAACTTATTACCAGAACTTAATCTTTAATTCGAACAGCAGCCGGGACAGGTAGCACCAGTGACATTCTACAAACATTTCGATTTCGCGAGACGAAGTGGAACTGAATTTCAGACTTATTTTCTTTTGGTGTGCGTTATATAGATCTAATCTTTGCTATGATGGCAAAAATGGCCGATATCACAGATGATTGGCATGGTCTAGAACTCAAGGACATGAATTTCAATGTAAATGACCCACATACTATCCTGAAAATAACAAAGCATGGTCTACTGAACATAAATATATTATAACTAATTCGTACAAAAGAAAGAAGAAACAATCAACTTCGGCTTTAGACAAAATTAACAGATTCAATATTTAATTAACCAATATAAAATGTCTCAGGATTGCAGCCCTAATGTTTGCCCTACACAACAAAAGTGTAGAAACCTCACTACCATGAACATTCAGAGAAAAGCACCATTTGTTTTCGTGTGTCATCGATCCAATTCGAGTCAGAAAGCACACCATCATTGTCAAGTCAAAACGATATAGAAGAATATGACTACGAAAAATATCACCAATACTCAATAAAGTACACCTCTAAGCGCGTCACTAGGAATGAATTCGATATAATTGGCACGATTGGTGATTTCTTTACACATAGATGGATGTGTATACAGATAATTTTGAATTAATTAGTGTTCAATTTTCAATCAAATGTGGAAACTAAGCACTGAGTTCTCATGTCTTAGAACTTGGAAAAAAATTTCATTTTCCTCAAACCTTCTCCGTTTCCCTTAAGATAGTCCACCAACATGTAATCTTCAAAATATTGAAAGAAATATCTTGTAATCAACCGTTGGTGATCATGCGTTGTTATGTAGGCCTAAACGTCTTACTTCATGTAGTAGTTTCTCGCATTTCCGATATGAAAGAATAAGCTTGAGCTTTGTTCATGGAATCCATCCAGTCGTTTTCTCCATGTTTCACCTGATTCCAGGCTCGTTTCCTCAGAAACTATCTCGACAACGATGTTGGTGACACGTACACGAGACAGGTTTCTGAAAATAGATTGATTGACAAGCACATCAGTGGCGCAATGAGAGACAAAGATTAAGAGAATAATAAATATATAGTAATTTATTGACTCAGAGCGCTTTATTATTGACCTCTGAATGAACATATTCTTATCTTTACCATGCACTATTAATATGAGCATTACAAGAATTCAACATAATTCAGGCACGCGTGACGATTTTTCGGCATGTGTCAAACACTCAAAAATGATATTTTTCATCGATATTTTACAGGTTCACTTACTGTGACAATCTTTAATCGCATTATGGAGACTTATAACAACGGATCAATTATACCACGTGTCTCTAGAACTAATTTTGTAGGGATCAAGCTCATTATCATGATACCGATACCATTATAATTGCCTGAAATTAAAGGTGTTTTACAATAATCTAGTAATGGTGTCCATTCATTATTTTTATGGGTGTACAGCAGATTGCTACACTAGGTTCTCTCATGGCAAGTTAGATCATTACAACCATAGAGATAAATATACTTCTATGATTTTAACAGTTCGCTATAGGAGCTAAAATTAATTTGAGCACTTCTCGCACAAACTAAATCCTCTGACAATGCCCAATCGAAGATTATATAGGCCTACTTGGATTTAAGTTATAAATAACTAAAGCTTCAACCAAAATTTACATACAAAATGAATTTATGAACTTAAATGCAGTCTTTTATATCAAAATCTTCTCCATGCCTTTCCGAGCTGAATTTTTGGAATGATTTCCGTCTAATTGCCAAGGCTAAAACACGAACGCATATGATATGATTTTGTGATGTACCAAAAGTTTGGTATTTAAGCACCATACTTTTCAATATGCAAATGTGTGTAAAGATCTCTTTGAGCACGTAACAGGAAACTGCATGCAGATTTTTTGCGCATGAACATTTTGAATGAAATCAGATTACTCTCGAGGTCGAATTGGAAGTCATTGATAAATCAGATTGAAATAAAATCCAAATTTCCCAGATTTACGGAAGTGCGGTTCGAATTGTCCCTCTCCTTCATTTTTTTTCGCCAATACACCGTTTTCGCGCCAGTACAGGGCAATAGATTTTAAATGCTAACAGCATGAATCGTTGGCCTCGATCAAAAGCGCATATGATTCACTGTGTTAATTTGGCGGATTAGTACCATGTAGGAGTACCATTTTATTTATTAGAGCCGAGATTACCTATATTCAAAACAACTTCCACGTTTATCAATTTAAGCCTCACTGATCCACGGAATCTGCGCTCAGATTCCACAAATTCAGTTTAGTTCTTCTTTTGAGAAGTTACAAGTTAACATACTAAAAAGTGGTATCCGTTGCGAGAGTTACTTAGTTTTCGCATGATAGGCGCAGTACATCAAGTTATGCTTCGTCACTACCTGATCAACTCCAATTTGTTGCGCTGCTCATGCCTTCATTCTCTCACTTTCATTTAGTAGTTGAAAAACGGTAATAACCCCAAATACCTCACAGGATTCGGGACACCTAATTTATATGCTATTTTTCGTTCATATAGAATAAATGGCATCAGATGTGTCAATTTCCTGTAGAACTTAAAAAGCATGATACGATTATCCGGTGGCTGCCTTTGATGATTGGATTACAAACACAATGGTTTTCACTACAATCCTATTTCAAATCATCCTTTATCAACTCATGTATTACTTTTTATAAACAGCCGAATCCAGACGACTTTGCTATGGAATGGTCTTCAATAATGGCCAGGACGTATGAGGGCAGGTGGCAATTGTATTATTTTGTTTGTAATAGCCAAATGCAGCGGTTACGGGACCGGCCCAAATGGTTTCTAGGCGTCTAACACCTTGGATATAATTTTCCTCAAAGCAAGGCACAATGTTCAATTTTTAACTTCGCATCACATGGAACTATCACATCACTCACTGGTGACAGTTTTGAAAATGAAGAGTTTTAAATTCTTAATAAGCTTCTCGAAGGGAAATCGAGTTGATTTATACTTACTCTACCAGCGAGTCAAAGAAATTCGAAAACTAAAGGTCATCGATCACTGTGAAATGAAACTACGTGCATGTGTTGAACATTCGACTATTATTTTTATGTACGGTTCCATCCCCACTACAAAGGATTACCGGTAAGACTGTCGGAACCGAGGTATGGTTAGGCGGGAAAAAGGTCGGAAAATTTTTTTATTTGTTGACCCTTGAACATGTTGGTAACTGACCCACATTCTTTGAATTTACTGCAGGAGAAGAGATAAGAAAAAATTTTGATTATAATTAAAAATGGCTTTTTGATGATTGATTTAATTGTAGCATAGACATTGAAGGTGAAGACCATGGAAGTCATGCGGATTGAATGATGGTGATGACATTGATTCTCAAACAGGCTTCAGAAAGGTGATATGTATGGAAAAAAGGAATTATATAATTTAAATATCAATTCTTGATCAAATGACTTTTTCATACTTGCTAAATAGCAGGTAGGAGGCCTAGGGTGATCTTTTCATAATGAAGTCTCCAACGTCGTACCGACCATCGTCCATGCGGACATTCTGTTCCTCGGAACGAGTTCGTTTTCGACTTTGGACCGACGTATCTTTTTGTAGTGGTTGTTCATCAATGATTCAGACTTAATTAGATCTTAATTCAGATCTTCGTGCAGGATTTTTAACTTCTTAACTAACTTTAGGTACCTTCTGTTTCTTTTCATAGTTTTCCTTTCGTTGCAAGTGTGACTGTAAGTTTTGCATTGCATCTGATGCTGGGCGATCTATCCATTCCTTTATCGAGAAGGTGGGAAGTCGAATCGACCTGAGTTGATTCACCCAAAAAGTCTAAGTAGTAAGTAAAAACTCCACTTCTGGATAGCGCAAGATGGCCGCCATCGAAAAAAATGGTCGCTGACGTCCCCCCCCCTTTCCCCCCCCACCCTTGGAACGACAGAGGTTGTGGTCTGTCGTGTGTTTGGTGTGCCGGCCAGGTTGGTCCAAGGTAGCGTGGTTTTGTGAACCCCGTTTAGTGTGAAACAAAATGTTCGCTGACGTCCCCCCCTCGAAAAAAAAATTTTAAATATATAAAAAAAAAAAAATAAATAAAATAAAACGACAGATTACAGGCTTGTAGTGTCGGTTCTGGTTGGTGGACTTGGGCGACCGCCAGGTTGTTTTTTTGTTCTTCTTTATTTTCCTTGAGGCCTATATTTAATATTTTTTATTTTATATAATTATTATATGAATTTATGATGATTTTCGTGAAATTTTATCACTGATGAATGTTGGGTTGATCGCTTGAAATGGGATATGTTTTGTTTCGAGTGGAAGCAGTGCTCGGATGGGGAAAAAAAAAAAACAGAGGCCAGTCAGTTCGGATTCAGCGTGAAATTCTGCATCGGTATGGTGAATTTGAAAGCAATCGGAGAGAAAAATTTTCGCTGACGTCCACCCCCCTCGGCACTGATCTTCCAACTTTGCTTCTAGTGGACGGATTTTGTCGTGCAATAGCTCGTTTGAAAGCTAAGAGTGAGACAAATTCACTGAAAGAATCGGCTTGTTCATATCTGTCTTCGTTTAGATGGGAGACGCCATTTAAGATTTTGGGACATTGGCGAAAAACGACAGAGTTAGAATTTTGGACGTTGTGGGCTGTAGCGTCAAAACGAAGCATCGGATTGGAAAACGGATTTCAGATTTGGAATCAGCGTCAAATTTTCTATCAACATGGTGAGTTTCAAGTCAATCGGAGAGAAAAAATTTTCAACATTTTTCGAAAAAACGACAGTTAGAATTTTTGCGATGGCTGTGGGCTGTAGAGCCAAAACGAAGCATCGGATGGGAAAACGGAGGCCAGATTCGGATTCAGCGTGAAATTCTGCATCTGTATGGTGAATTTGAAAGCAATCGGAGAGAAAAATTTTCGCGGACGTCCAACCCCCCCCCCCGGCACTGATCTTCCAACTTTGCTTCTAGTGGACGGATTTAGTCGTGCCATAGCTCGTTTGAAAGCTAAGAGTGAGACAAATTCACTGAAAGAATCGGCTTGTTCCTATCTGTCTTCGTTTAGATGTGAGACGCCATTTAAGATTTTGGGAGATTGGCGAAAAACGACAGTTAGAATTTGGGACGTTTTGGGCTGTAGCTTCAAAACGAAGCATCGGATTGGAAAACGGATTTCAGATTTGGAATCAGCATGAAATTCTCTATCAACATGGTGAGTTTCAAGTCAATCGGAGAGAAAAATTTTCACCATTTTTCGAAAAAACGAGTTAGAATTTTTGCGATGGCTGTGGGCTGTAGAGCCAAAACGAAGCATCGGATGGATGGGAAAACGGAGGCCAGATTCGGATTCAGCGTCAAATTCTACATGAAAATATTGTATTTCCAGCTCAATCGGAGCACTAGAACTGGAGATAGACGGATTTAAAGATTTGGATGATGGGTATTACGTCATCAGCTGATCGCCACACACTATATAAGCTGGGAACCGAGAGAGACTTGTCATTAATACGAGAGATCGTCAAAAGTAGGTCATCTCTCTGAGCTCCGATGATAGCTTCGGACATTCCAAATTCCGGTTTCTGTCAGAAACCGATTTACAAAATTTCATTGCTGATATCAGCTAAGCCGTCAGACTTAGAGGTTAGCCAAGAGATTAGCGAGAGGCCTTCGTCACCAGGCCATAAAAGACTCCAAAACTTTAAAGGCTTGTAACTTTGCTTCTGCAAGTCCGTTTGACTTGATTCAGAAAAAGTTCGGTCTCTATTGACCTGCCCTAAGTGATAAACTACTTATAAAATTTCATAAGTAGTGCGAAAAAGTTGAAAAATTTAAACTCATTAGTTTTGGAGGTTTTCTGGGGCTTTTTTGTTCCGACCTGCTGAAGTCAATGAAAGCATTTTTAATTATGTCTGAGGCAAAAGGGTCTTCTCATGGTATAAGCGGCTCTTCACTGAAAGCGAGCAAGACACGGAGAGTTTTGCTGTAATATTCCACTGACAGGGTGTTCCTTCGGGACGGCGGACGATGCCGTAGTGATAAGTGTGGCAAGGGACCATTTTTGAGGAGGAGGTTGTGTCATAGTTTAGACCGAAACCGCTGGGGCAACTCATGTCTCTTGTTGGGCATTTGACCAAATACAGTTCTAACGTAGCACTTTGAACGCCAATCGGTTGAGTCTTAGCTATCTTGTCATGGGTGGCCTCTAAACATCTCCATTGCAAAACGCTGGTGAATCAAGCTCTCTACGGCTTGCTATCAAGCTGCTCAAAGTCTGTCAACCTCTTACCAACTCTACAGGTTTTCATGTCTGAGCCAGTCTTCTCATGGTATAAGCGGCTTTTCACTGAAAGCGAGCAAGACACGGAGAGTTTTGCTGTAATATTCCACTGACAGGGTGTTCCTTCGGGACGGCGGACGATGCCGTAGTGATTATTAGTGATAAGTGTTTTTTTATTTACTGGCAAGGATAGAGATGGTAGAGAAGAGTGTGTCATAGTTTAGGACCGTAACCGCTGGGGCAACTCATGTCTCATGTTGGGCATTTGACACAGCTCTCAACGTAGCACTTTGAACGCCTATCGGTTGAGTCTTAGCTATCTTGTCATGGGTGGCCTCTAAACATCTCCATTGCAAAACGCTGGTGAATAAAGCACTCTACGGCTTGCTATCAAGCTGATCAAAGTCTGTCAACCTACTTACCAAAACTACAGGTTTTCATGTCTGGCGATCAGGTCCTTGACGGTGCAAGTCACGGAGATTTTCGGTGTAATACTTCCTTTCGACGGGCGTTCCTGTAAAGGGCGGCGGTGAAACCCGTAGCTATGTATACCGCAAGGGACATTCGGCAATGGTCAATCTTGTTAAACCTCTCTTCGTCATGTTTGCAAGAGATTGCCTCTGTCTCAACTTAGTATGCATTCGCGCCAGGGCGACATTTAGCCAACTGTCGAAGGTTGCCTTATAAACTTTCTATTGCATACGTTATGAGAACCATGAGTTCTACCTGTCTCTATCAATGAGACGAATTGATGAATGGAATGAAATGGGAGGACACTCACGCGCCACACGCAACATAACCAAACCAACCCACACCTTTTTTTCTCTCTTCCGTAGTCTAACAAGCTCTTTACACATGGATTGCAGTTCGCTCGATTGCTATCCCTGTATCAGAAAGTGTAAGCTATCTTAATTTTATTTAACACTATTTCATCTACCATCATCACCCATATGAAATGTTATAAGATTTACAAGTTAAACTAAGCGTGCTACTATTTCCAAATGAAAAAGTATACATGGTTAAAAACCATTTTCATCCACTGAGGCCCCATTCAAGTAAGTCAGTATATTATGAAAAGCAAAGATAATACGAAATAAAAATTTATTATGGCATGTATTTCAAAAGGTCTTCATCGTCAATATCGTCCTAGAGTCTGGCCTTCACACAGATCACAAAAAGCAGTTTCACTTGCTTCAATCGTTCTTCTACCGCGAGCCTCACTTTGTCGATGTGTACTCGATGTATAGTTCGTGGAGGGGAGTTAGGGGGTGTACCATTCCCATAATTGTGGAGGGAATTTTGATGCTGGTGATCTCATCACATCATCAGTATCGTAATGCAGATACTTCCATCGTATGCCTGTTTAGGTCGGGGACACTCCTTCTCACATACACTCTCACTCTTTCGTCATCCGCTGGGTAATGTACAACTTTCTAATGTTGTCGAGTCGGTATAATTTCTCCACATTCCCTTCGTTGGAGCGTTTGGATGCAACGCGGCGCCTTTGGCGTATGAGCATTGGAGAAGAGATACTCCAATTTTGTGTTCGGTGTTTTTGGGGAGGGCTTGTCATGTTGACTAGTTGAATAATGACTTTGAAATGTTTTCTAATTCTGTAAGTATAAACAAGCAAGCAATCGAGCAATAGAACAGCCAATGAATGATGAATATGAAAGTATATATGCAAGTGACATTCGTTTGTCATTTCACTCTGTCTTTGAGACGTATAAATGAAGATGTTCTCTAGCGAATTCTGTTATTATTTGAGGAGTTACAAGTGAACTGCTCTCTCGTGAAATTCCAAAGTTGAGACATCATTATTTGAATAGTGATAGTCTCTAATCTTGTTGAAGTAATCAACCTTAAACTTGATTTCGTTTTGAAATGGTAAGTTGAAAATTTCTTCACATCCATCTCCTCAAACGTGTGGCTAATAGCATCTTCCTCAATTTCACGCGCATCAACTTCATCACAACGCCCTCCCTTTCTCGAGGAAAGTTTTGAGTTCGTTGAGTCATGGTAGGTTGTAAACAATACGACTGGCGTCTTGGAACAGAGATGATAGAGTATGATTTCTCTTTCATGGTGATGTGAGTTCCAGCTCAGGACTCTAGACGAATAGATGGCAACGAGTGGGAATGTGCCGGACTGCGGACATTATGTGTTATCAAGGAAGCTCGAGTCTCCTTCGACTCAGTCTTACAAGCAGTGTGTGTACCAGAGATCACGATTAGAAATGCTAGTTGACGAAAAAAAATAGAAATAATAAAAAGATGGATTAAAATATAGAAACATAGATAGATTCGAGTGATTATAAAATCGTATCACACTGGCTTGAGAGCCACTCACAGAATTAGCCTAAAATCTTTCTCCTAATAACAAACAACACACCATCAAGCCCTGCAGTACGGCCTAGTCATTTTAGCAGTGGTCGGACTCTGGAGATGATAGATAAGAATTTTATATAAAACGTATTATTAGATATTATGAAATAAATGAATGAAATTTGAGGGGGTATCTTGGAGGATATTCCACAACAACCCAGGAACTTATTATGTATCGCAGTTCCCTTACGTACTGTAAAGAAAAAACAATCATGAATGAATTGATACGAATAAGGCCCAAAATTGAATCATGAGACGGGCAAACTATTACCCATACACAACGACCGTACAAAATGTAGCGTATGCAGCACTGCATTGATCCGAATTAACAAAGCGTACTAATATAAGATACTACTCTATTTAGCACATACAACATCAAAAGGTGGCCACTTCATAACAGGAATTTGGGGGATAAGACCAGGGAAATAGAGGTTCCCAACCTAGGGGCAAACCGACTTTTTATAAACATCTAAAACATACGACCTTTTCGATCTACAAATGGCCACGCACGACCGAGTGCATAGAAAACAAACCTCTCGACTTAAAAGAAAAACGCAAAGAATGGCGGCATCAAAGAAATTAACGAAACTCTCACAAAATAACAGAACATTTTCTAACACTCTCAGGGGTTAAAGTCTCATTTGGAACATCGAAGCTGGATTCTCGCGGGAAAATTCGATATTAGGAATATATCAAAGGGAAACGAATTGTCATTCACGCATTAGCCTTCAAACTCCCCACCAGCCCACATGCCCACAATGCCATCTGTCACAAAGCCAGACCCCCAACCACAACTCCCTCCCACACACACCGTGCAATTTCGGATCCACGCCGAACCATCCATCCATCACCCCATATCCCACCTCCAATCTTCAATGTTCAAACGAGCACCGCCAACATTCCTTGTCCAATTCAGCCTCTCACATCCTCCCATGCACCCACACCCCCACTCCCCCTCCCTCATGCATCGCCTCAACCCCAACACATCCAACCCGCACCCAGGCACCCAAGCTAGACCCGTCAGCACCACACTGCCCACAACGCAAAGCGGCATTCAATCTCCGGCGGTGAAGTTGATTCTGACGATGACATCTCCTTTACTGTGGTTTGTGACCCTGCTTTCTTTTGATAGTCCACTCTTCAGCGATCTTCGCACAGACTTCAACAACGCATGCAATTTATTCACTACACCAACGGTAACTCTACCATCGCCGTCTCATTAATGTTTCACATAATAATTTTAGTACGCGATACTGCTGGAGTTCAATACTCAAATAGTAGATATTCTGAGTGGTCTTCAAAATTTAACATTATCGAAGCGCTCTTCAAAATTTAGACAATTTTTAGAATGAAGGCGCTCATCTACCTTAAACTAAGATATATTAAATAGATTTTGAAACGGGTAAAGTGACGGAGAGAATAACAGTTTCATTTCCTTCCTCTTCCGCAACCGAAGTTGTAGACTGCAGACGTCTTGGCTAAATTATTTCATATTCAATGTTTAAAATCAAATGATAGATAAATTTCAATCAACGCGACAGCGCTCTCATTCTTATGGTGTGGACTCAGCATGTTCAAAATTTCCCTATTAAGAAAGTCATGCGCTCGAGGGCACATATAAAATACAAAAACGTTGTATAATAAGAAAGCTGTCATCAATTTAGATTGTAAAACACAGAGTTTAAAATATGCCGTACTATCCATACTTCACTAAAATGATATCAACGCGAATCGAAATCATCACTAAAGCTATAGACAGTGGGAGGATGAACTAGGACTTTGAGGTTGTGATAGTGGACAACATGAAAATCAAAGATGTAGTACGTTCGATACATAATAAGTATTTAAATCGTTTAGTCGTTCACCGTGTGGCGAGTGAGAGGGTTGAAGGGTGCCCGCAATAATTCACGTTAAACTTGTTATGAAAGTGTAGGCAACCTGCTTAATTAAATAGAAACTCAGATGATAGCGAGGAAATGGCACTACTCGTGTATTCCCAACATCTCTCGCCTGTACACTCACTTAGGGCACTCTAAAAAGAGGTGAACTTTTTGTATGCGACCGTTGCATCGCTCCTTTTGGAGTAAAGATAAATTTGAAACTCATTATGAATGGTGCAAGCGAGGTAAATTACAAATGGATCGCATGCCCAAAGATAAAATATTTTCACATAGGGATAATGGTGACGAATTAAGTCCCCTGCGTGTCATTTACGCAGACATAGAATGCTACATTGATGATATATTCACCAAAAAGCCAAGGCCAACCATATCCTGCTTATGAGTATGGCTATGACCACTTAGGAATAGACAAAACACAAATGCATACTTGGCAAGGTGAGATTGCATTTCAAAATTTCTAGAATTTCTCGATAGAGCTGCCAAATTTCAACAATCATAGATTTCCAAATTGCAGCGTAAAGTCACTACATATTTCAGATGAAGACAAACAAAAATTTGAAAGTTGACATCGTGCCCTAAAGTCAATAACATAAACGCGTTTTTCAGCTTGATTCTAATCATGTAAGGATATACTAATTTGATTTACAAAAACATGCTTTGAATAATCATACGATTTGAAGTTCTACTTTCATTTAAAAACAACTTCCGATAAAATGATCAACTTACATTCTCATTTGTTTAATCTAAGATATTTAATAATACAACCTAAATGATTTCACTTGGATTTTTATTTACTTCGCTTGGTCTTTATCGAAACGTTTAACGATACAACCATGTGTCATAAAGAACTCTTGTGTGCGTCATCGTAAAACATCAAGAACCAAACGCCAATGATGATACTTCAAATATGTACAAAACTGAAATTTCAACAATAGAGTTAAAAGTTTGAGTGATACACTCCTGGAAACTAATCATGAAGTAGCCTTGCTGTGATACATTTCTATCTGTAAACATCTGTGTAATGTTAAGTGAATCCAAAGCTTCTATGCTTATTATTGGTGAATCATCGCATGACGCTTTACTTGTAAACAGATATAATTTTATTTTTTAATTTACAACTAGTAGAACGCTAGTCTAACTTGCAAACTGAGTAAATCTTTGATCTATTTTACAATACAGTTATACCTTTCTTTCTAGCATTATTCAAAAGTTATACGTTTATTTTAACATACAAGCAGCTAAAACTTTATTTCGAACATATAAACAGATAAAACTTTATTTCTAACGTACACACTGTTGAAACTTCATTTTGTTTCTAACATGTAAACAGATAAAACTTTATTGAACACTGTTGAAACTTTATTTTGAACTTGTAAACTCTTGAAACTTTATTTTATTTCTAACCCGCAAACGACTAAAACTTTATTTATAACGTACACACTGTTGAAACTTTATTTTTAATCTGTAAACTGCTGAAACTATATCTTTCGTTTACAAATAGTAGAACGCTTAGTCTAACTTGCAAACTAGTAAATCCTACAATCTCATTTTACAAACTGATAAAACTTTATTTCTAACGTAAACACTGTTGAAACTTTATTTTTAACATACAAACAGCTAAAACTTTATTTCGAACGTACACACTGTTGAAACTTTTTTTTTTAATCTATAAACTGTTGAAACTTTATTCTATTTCTAACACACAAACAGCTTAAACTTTATTTTTAACATACACACCATTGAAACTTTATTTTTTAATCTGTAAACTGTTGAAACTATATCTTTCATTTACAAATAGTAGAACGCTTAGTCTAACTTACAAACTATTAAATCCCGCAATCTTATTTTACAAACAGATATAACTTTATTTCTAACGTACACACTGTTGAAACTTTATTTTTAACTTGTAAACTCTTGAAACTTTATTTTATTTCTAACATACAAACAGCTTAAACTTTATTTCTAATACATACACTATTGAAACTTTATTTTTAATCTGTAATTTGTTGAAACTAAATCTTTCATTTACAAATAATAGAACGCTTAGTTTAACTTGCAAACTAGTAAATCTTGTTCATCATCGAATCTAACTGTTTAAATCTTCATCATGGAAATAAACGTTCCACAGTCATTTGAAAAAGATATGATCGCCCCAAAGTGATTTGATTCTACCTATTTCTGTTGGTGAGAAAAAAGAATACATTTTACGTGATTTCATTCATGATAAAGACGCTTCATATGGAATAGTCGAGAAGATGTTTGAATCTATTTTCTATCATCCCGTCGTCAAACAAACTATACCCTCTATTGCTATCAAAATTACCAATGGTTTACAAGAGTGCATCCATGTGAAAGATACTAAATCCCTCGTAACTTTAGTGTTTCGGAAAACAAAGTGAAGTCATTGTGATATGTTTATTGAAATAAAAATATGTGTATGAAAAAGTCTTTTCACAGATATAGGGGGAATGGGCTGACTGTAGGCATATATTCACAAGGAAGAATCGATCTCATGCGATACATAAAACAACCATGTATATCTACAAAAAGCAACATCAAAATACTGAGTTAAAGTTGATTATGTCAATACATCTCCTGAATGTGGTAGCGTGAGTTTTATTCTTTTGGGTGGAGGTATGTTTGTGTCAGGATGTCCATGTGGAAGAGATGTGTTATGTCCTATCCAACAACTCTTATCCTCCCATGCTGAAAGCGGTCGTTTCTTGAACGTGTGCGTTTTCACAGTATGAACTTGAGATTTTAAGATTGTAATATTGACAAACGTTATAGTTTTATTTTTATAGGCCTTCTTATAGGACCGATGTTTCATTTTGTGAACAATGGATTTTGATATACCTTTAGCACGCTTAATACTATCTGCACATTCTTTTAATTTCATGGAATACATTTTAGGACGGAGGAGAATCATTTCATCTATTTCCTTTCCTGCTGTTTCATCCTTAAAACAACCAAGTTTGGCTTTATTCTGTATGGAATAGAGTGGATGAGTGGGATTGTAGTTAGATGTGTCGAAATATTTTTCTAATGACTTAGCTACTTCATTAAAATTTAAATCTTTTTGAGTGGTGATACCTAAGAAGAAACTATCTGTATCACCACCCAACAAACGAACCTCTTTTACGAGAGGACATGGTTTTAGTATTTTATAAAAGAGTTGGTACATTTCAAGCTTAGAGTAATCTAGTACAGCTTGGCCAATATAGATGGGCTTGCACACCTCAACTTCAGATTTTATCATTTTAACACCTACAAGGTCCTCATCGATAATGTCTCTATCAATGAAAGAAGTGATGAGGTCAATTTGTGATATTTTTGATCATCAATGACTAGTTTGTAGTTCATACGTTTTCTAACATCCTCCATCGTCTTACCAAATAGACTATTATTCTTATACTTATAAAAATCTTTTTCAAAATTATTTTGGGCTAGTGCACGTTTCTGGCTGTTACTATCAATATATGGTTTGAGGAAGGCTTTCTGTCTAAATTTGATGATGCGGTGAACTTACTTTAGAAGCATGCCCATTTCTAAATAAAATTTTAGTATGCAGAAGTGTACGAGATAATTTTTCTTATCATATTGGGTGAGTAAAAGTTTGCGGCATGGTTTATACCTTGGCTGTCCACACTCTGTTAAGTTATTATGAAATTGTGACATGAATGGTGAAAACATATCTTCAGTCACTTCACCAGATTCAGGTGCGAGTGGGAAATCAGCAGTTTTATTTTTAATGCTATTTGGATAAATCAAATCCACTTCAAAATAATATCCCCAATCACCTTCATCTGGAATCTTCAGTATGTTTGAAGGGTTGGAGTAATACTGAAGCTCATCTTGATTTAACCAACTAAACTCGGAATGAGGTAGTGGTTTAGACAGTGAACTGCCATATAAATTATTTTGGTCATAGTACTTTAGGTGGATATGATCATCACCTACTGTTTTAGATTTTATATGATGTTTATTTACAAATGTGAGACCACCACGTATTCCGCGCTCAAATATATTATACATCTCGGGGTCTTGTAAGAGATGAATGGTCTCACCAGTCATTTTAAAGGCTGATTTAAAGGACATGGCTGGTAGACTGACAAAGTGGACAGGATCTAATTTGTCTTCTTCTAATGCCACTCGTCGAAATTCCTGAAAGACATCAGCCAGCAAAATGACATCTAATTCTAAGTAAGCGATCATATAATCGCCAAACGTTTTACAATCAAATTTTATCCATCCCTCCTGAGCATGTTCATAATCTTCTACTGGACAATCTTCACCCGTCAAATCGTTTTGGAATTTGTCAATGGAAGGAAGGGTTGTTTCATATAGTTTAGACATTGAGCTAAAATACGCATAAGGAAAGACTCCTTTGCGAGTGATCATGTCATCTGTTAAATTTGGATAGTGTTTCTTCAAAGTTTGACTATGGGGAAGAAACTTGAGATTTCGAACGAGAGAAGCTAGTGACGCTGACATGAATTGAAATGAATCTAAAAATTTTATTTCGAAGAAGACTGTCTTATTTTCTTTAGTTTTATCTACTGGTACTTTTGCTGTCATTGCCATGAATTTTTCTCTCGTTTGCGCTATTACATTAAACTACCACGATTTCATCTGGCTCAACCCTCCTTTTATGAGCATATGACTGTCATATCCCTTAAAGTTATGAAAAATGACGGTAGTACACGACGTCTCAACCTAAGTGAAAAGTTACATTTGGAGCAGAGTGAGTTTCTAAATTTACCAGTGATGTGATCATGATCACGCACTTTCTTCATTTTATCGTCATCAAACGTTTTATGACATTTAGGGCACGATGTGCAACTTTCAAATTTTTGTTTGTCTTCATCTGACATATGTAGTGACTTACGCTGCAATTGGGAATCATATGATTGTTGAAATTTGGCAGCTCTATCGAGAAATTCTAGAAATTTTGAAATGCAATCTTCACCTTGCCAAGTATACATTTTGTTTTGTCTATTCCTAAAGTGGTCATGCCATACTTCATAGCAGGATATGGCTGCTGGCTTGTGGATGATATCATCAATGTAGCATTCTATGTCTGCGTAAATGACACGCAGGGGACTTAATTCGTCACCATTATCCCTATGTGAAAATATTTTATCTTTGGGCATGCGTTCCATTTGTAATTTACCTAGCTTGCACCATTCATAGTGAGTTTCAAATTTATCTTTACTCCAAAAGGAGCGGATGCAACGGTCGCATACAAAATGTTCACCTCTTTTAGAGTGCCCTAAGTGTGTGTACAAGCGAGAGATTTTGGGAATACCACAGTAGTGCCATTCCTCGCTATCATCTTGTTCTACTAATAAGAGGTTGACTACACGTTCATAACAAGTTGAACGTGAATTATAGCGGGCACCCTTCAACCCCTTCTCCCACACGTGAACGACAATTTTAATCTTATTATGTTTTTCGAACGTTTCTACATCTTTGATTTTCATGTTGTCACTATCACAACCTTCAAAGTCTAGTTCATCCTCCCACTGTCTATAGCTATAGGTATGATTTCGATTCGCGTTGATATCATTATAGTGAAGGATGGATAGGACTGCATATTTGAAACACTGTGATTTACAATCGACATTGATGACAGTTTTCTTATTATACAACGTTTTTGGTAGTTTAAATGTGCCTCGAGCTGCATGACTTTCTAATAGGGAAATTTTGAACATGGCTGAGTCCACACCATCAAAAATGAGAGCGCTGTCGCGTTGATTGAATTTATCTACATTTGATTTTAAACATTGAATATGAAAATTTAGCCAAGACTCGCAGTCTACAACTTCGGTTGCGGAAGAGGAAGGAACATGAAACTGTATTCTCTCCGTCACTTGACCCGTTTCAAAATCTATTTTAATATATTTTAGTTTAAGGTAGATGAGCGCCTTCATTCTAAAATTGTCTAAATTGTTGAAGAGCGCTTCGATAATGTTAGAATTTTGAAGGAGCCACTCAGGAAAATCTACTATTTGAGTATTGGACTCCATGCAGTAGTCGCGTACTAAATTATTATGTGAAACATTAATGAGGGAGATGGTAGAGGTACCGTTGGTGTAGTGATAATTTGCATGCGTGTGTTGAAGTCTGTGCGAAGATCGCTGAAAGTGACTATCAAAAGAAAGAGGGCACAAATCGCAAGGAAAGGAGATGTCATCGTCAGAATCAACTTCACCTCCGGAGATTGATGCCGCTTTGCGTTGACATACACGTTGTTTGATGTGTCGAAGGAGACTGTGCTTCCTTGTAAACATATGTCCGCAGTCGGCACATTCCCACTCGTTGCCTTGTCGCGAGAGTCCTGAGCTGGAACTCACATCACCTGAAAGAGAAATCATTCTTTCATCTCTGTTCAAGTCTCAGTGTATTGTTACAACCTACCTTGACTCAACAACTCTAAACTTTCCTCGAGAAGGGAGGGTGTTGGTGATGAAGTTGATGCCTGAAATTGAGGAAGATGCTATTAGCCACACGTTTGAGGGAGATGAGTGAAGAAATTTTCAACTTACCATTTCAACGAAATCAAGTTTAAGGTTGATACTTCAACAAGATAGAGACTTCACTCAAATAATATGTCTCAAATTTGGAATTCACGAGAGAGCAGTTCACTTGTACGCCTCAAATAATAACAGAATTCGCTAGAGAACACTTCACTTATACGTCTCAAAGACAGAGTGAAATGACACGAATGTCACTTTGCATATATACTTTCATATTCATCATTCATTGGCTGTTCATTCTGATTGGTTGCTTGTTTATACTTAAGAATTAGAAAGCATTTCAAAGTCATTATTCACAGTCAACATGACAAGCCCTCCAAAAACACCGAACATAAATTGGAGTTCTCTTCTCCATGCTCATCGCCAAAGGCGCGCGTTGCACCAAACGCTCCAACGAAGGGGAAGGTGGAGAAATTATACCGACTCGACAACATTGGAAAGTTGTCATTACCAGCGGATGACGAAGAGGAGAGTGTATGTGAGAAGGAGTGTCCCGACCTAACAGGCATACGATGGAAGTATCTGCAGTACGATACTGATGATGTGATGGAGATCACCAGCATCAAATTCCTCCATCAATTATGGGAATGGTACACCCTTAACTCCCAGCCACGAACTATGGCGGAGTGGGAGTACATCGACAAAGTGAGGCTCGCGGTAGAAGAACGATTGAAGCAAGTGAACTGTTTTTGTGATCTGTGTGAAGCCAGACTCTAGGACGATATTGACGATGAAGACCTTTTGAAATACATGCCATAATAAATTTTTATTTCGTATTATCTTTGCTTTCATACTGACTTACTTGAATGAGGCTTCAGTGGATGATTTAACCATGTATACTTTTTCATTTGGAAATAGTAGCACACTTAGTTTAACTTGTAAATCTTATAACATTTCATATGGGTGATGATGGTAGCTGAAATAGTGTTAAATAAAATTAAGATAGCTTACACTTCTGATACAGGGATAGCAATCGACTGCAATCCATGTGTAAAAAGCTTGTTAGACTACGGAAGAGAGAAGTGTGTTATGTTGCGTGTGGCGCGTGAGTGTCCTCCCATTTCATTCCATTCATCAATTCGTCTCATTGATAGAGACAGGTAGAACTCATGGTTCTCATAACGTATGCAATAGAAATTTTATAAGGCAACCTTCGACAGTTGGCTAAATGTCGCCCTGGCGCGAATGCATACTACGTTGAGACAGAGGCAATCACTTGCAAACATGACGCAGAGAGGTTTAACAAGATTGACCATTGCCGAATGTCCCTTGCAGTATACATAGCTACGGGTTTCACCGCCGCCCTTTACAGGAACGCCCGTCGAAAGGAAGTATCACACCGAAAATCTCCGTGACTTGCACCGTCCATGACTTGATCGCCAAACATGAAAACCTGTAGAGTTGGTAAGAGGTTGACAGACTTTGAGCAGCTTGATAGCAAGCCTTAGAGAGCTTGATTCACCAGTGTTTTGCAATGGAGATGTTTAGAGGCCACCCATGACAAGATAGCTAAGACTCAACCGATTGGCGTTCAAAGTGCTACGTTGAGAACTGTGTCAAATGCCCAACATGAGACATGAGTTGCCCCAGCGGTTTCGGTCTTAACTATGACACACTCCCTTGCCACACTTATCACTACGGCATCGTCCGCCGTCCCGAAGGAACACCCTGTCAGTGGAATATTACAGCAAAACTCTCCGTGTCTTGCTCGCTTTCAGTGAAAAGCCGCTTATACCATGAGAAGACTGGCTCAGACATGAAAACCTGTAGAGTTTGTAGGACGTTGACAGACTTTGAGCAGCTTGATAGCAAGCCGTAGAGAGCTTTATTCACCAGCGTTTTGCAATGGAGATGTTTAGAGGCCACCCATGACAAGATAGCTAAGACTCAACCGATTGGCGTTCAAAGTGCTACGTTAAGAACTGTGTCAAATGCCCAACATGAGACATGAGTTGCCCCAGCGGTTTCGGTCTTAACTATGACACACTCCCTTGCCACACTTATCACTACGGCATCGTCCGCCGTCCCGAAGGAACACCCTGTCAGTGGAATATTACAGCAAAACTCTCCGTGTCTTGCTCGCTTTCAGTGAAAAGCCGCTTATACCATGAGAAGACTGGCTCAGACATGAAAACCTGTAGAGTTTGTAGGACGTTGACAGACTTTGAGCAGCTTGATAGCAAGCCGTAGAGAGCTTTATTCACCAGCGTTTTGCAATGGAGATGTTTAGAGGCCACCCATGACAAGATAGCTAAGACTCAACCGATTGGCGTTCAAAGTGCTACGTTGAGAACTGTGTCAAATGCCCAACATGAGACATGAGTTGCCCCAGCGGTTTCGGTCTAAACTATGACACACTCCCTTGCCACACTTATCACTACGGCATCGTCCGCCGTCCCGAAGGAACACCCTGTCAGTGGAATATTACAGCAAAACTCTCCGTGTCTTGCTCGCTTTCAGTGAAAAGCCGCTTATACCATGAGAAGACTGGCTCAGACATCATTAAAAATGCTTTCATTGACTTCAGCAGGGTCGAAAGCCCCAGAAAACCTCCAAAACTAGTGAGTTTAAATTTTTCAACTTTTTAGCACTACTTATGAAATTTTATAAGTAGTCTATCACTTAGGGCAGGTCAATAGAGACCGAACTTTTTTTGAATCAAGTCAAACGGACTTGTAGAAGCAAAGTTACAAGCCTTTAAAGTTTTGGAGTCTTTTATGGCCTGGTGACGAAGGCCATCCCTTGGCTAACCTCTAAGTCTGACGGCTTAGCTGATATCAGCAATGAAATTTTGTAAGTCGGTTTCTGACAGAAACCCAGAATTTGGAATGTCCGAAGCTATCATCGGAGCTCAGAGAGATGACCTACCTTTGACAATCTCTCGTATTAATGACAAGTCTCTGTCGGTTCCCAGCTTATATAGTGTGTGGCGATCAGCTGATGACGTAATACCCATCATCCAAATCTTTAAATCCGTCTATCTCCGGTTCTAGTGCTCCGATTGAGATGGAAATACAACATTTCCATGTAGAATTTGACGCTGAATCCGAATCTGGCCTCCGTTTTCCCATCCGATGCTTCGTTTTGGCTCTACAGCCCACAGCCATCGCAAAAATTCTAACTGTCGTTTTTTCGAAAAATGTTGAAAATTTTTTCTCGCCGATTGCCTTGAAACTCACCATACAGATAGAGAATTTCACGCTGATTCCAAATCTGAAATCCGTTTTCCAATCCGATGCTTCGTTTTGAAGCTGCAGCCCAAAACGTCCCAAATTCTAACTCTGTCGTTTTTCGCCAATCTCCCAAAATCTTAAATGGCGTCTCACATCTAAACGAAGACAGATGTGAACAAGCCGTTTCTTTCAGTGAATTTGTCTCACTCTTAGCTTTCAAACGAGCTATTGCACGACAAAATCCGTCCACTAGAAGCAAAGTTGGAAGGTCAGTGCCGGGGGGGGGGGACGTCAGCGAAAATTTTTCTCTCCGATTGCTTTCAAATTCACCATACAAATGCAGAATTTCACGCTGAATCCGAATCTGGCCTCCGTTTTCCCATCCGATGCTTCGTTTTGGCTCTACAGCCCACAGCCATCGCAAAAATTCTAACTGTCGTTTTTTCGAAAAATGTTGAAAATTTTTTCTCGCCGATTGCCTTGAAACTCACCATACAGATAGAGAATTTCACGCTGATTCCAAATCTGAAATCCGTTTTCCAATCCGATGCTTCGTTTTGAAGCTGCAGCCCAAAACGTCCCAAATTCTAACTCTGTCGTTTTTCGCCAATGTCCCAAAATCTTAAATGGCGTCTCACATCTAAACGAAGACAGATATGAACAAGCCGTTTCTTTCAGTGAATTTGTCTCACTCTTAGCTTTCAAACGAGCTATTGCACGACAAAATCCGTCCACTAGAAGCAAAGTTGGAAGATCAGTGCCGGGGGGGGGGGGGTTGGACGTCAGCGAAAATTTTTCTCTCCGATTGCTTTCAAATTCACCATACAGATGCAGAATTTCACGCTGAATCCGAATCTGGCCTCCGTTTTCCCATCCGAGCACTGCTTCCACTCGAAACATCCCATTTTCAACCCAACATTCATCAGATTTCACGAAAATCATCATACACTATAACCTCAAGACAAAACCTGGCGGTCGCCCAAGTCCACCACGACACTCTGTCGTTTTATCGAGGGGGGGACGTCAGCGAACATTTTGTTCACGTGGACCAACCTGGCCGGCACACCACGACAGACCACAACCTCTGTCATTCCAGAGGGGATGACCATTTTTCGATGGCGGCCATCTTGCGCTATCCAGAAGTGGAGTTTTACTTACTACTTAGACTTTTTGGGTGAATCAACTCAGGTCGATTCGACTTCCACCCTTCTCGATAAAGGAATGGATAGATCGCCCAGCATCAGATGCAATGCAAAACTTACAGTCACACTTGCAACGAAAGGAAAACTATGAAAAGAAACAGAAGGTACCTAAAGTTAGTTTAAGAAGTTAAAAATCCTGCACGAAGATCTGAATTAAGATCTAATTAAGTCTGAATCATTGATGAACCACTACAAAAAGATACGTCGGTCCAAAGTCGAAAACGAACTCGTTCCGAGGCACAGAATGTCCGCATGGACGATGGTCGGTACGACGTTGGAGACTTCATTATGAAAAGATCACCCTAGGCCTCCTACCTGCTATTTAGCAAGTATGAAAAAGTCATTTGATCAAGAATTGATAATTATATAATTCCTTTCCATACATATCACCTTTCTGAAGCCTGTTTGAGAATCAATGTCATCACCATCATATCCGCATGTCTTCAATGTCTATGCTACAATTAAATCAATCAAAAAAGCCATTTTTATCAAAATTTCTGCATAAATTCAAAGAATGTGGTCAGTTAACATGTCAAGGGTCAAAAAAAATTTTCCGACCTTTTCCCGACTACCATACCTCGTTCCGACGTCTTACCGGTGAATCCTTTTGTAGTGGGGAGGAACCTACATAAAAATAATAGTCGAATGGTCAAAACATGCACGTAGTTTCATTTCACAGTGATCGATGACCTTAGTTCGAAATTTCTTTTGACTCGCTGGTAGATAAGTAGTAAAACATCTCGATTTCCCTGCGAGAAGCTTATTAAGAAATTTATAAACGCTTTCAGTTTCAAACTTCACCAGTGAGTGATGTGTATGTTCCATGTGATTGCGAAGAAAAATTGACAATGGTGCCATTGTTTTGAGGAAAATTATATCCAAGGTGTTAGACGCCATATGAAACCATTTGGCCGGGCCCGGAACCGCTGCATTTGGCTAATTACAAACAAATAATATCAATTGCCACCTGCCCTCTGACGGCCTGGCAATTATTGAAGAGCCATTCCAATACAAGTCGTCTGAGTTCGGCTGTGTTATAAAAGTAATACATGAGTTGATAAGGTGATTGAAATAGGATTGTAGTGAAAACCATTGTGTTGTAATCCAATCATCAAAGGCAGCCACCGGATCGTATCATGCTTTTAAGTTCTACTGAAATTGACACATCTGATGCCATTTATTCTATATGACGAAAAATAGCATATAAATTAGGTGTCGAATCCTGTGAGGTATTTGGGGTATTACCGTTTTCAACTACACTGTTGTGAGAAATGAAGCATGAGCAGCG
This sequence comes from Prostheceraeus crozeri, assembly GCA_907163375.1. Taxonomy (NCBI): domain Eukaryota; kingdom Metazoa; phylum Platyhelminthes; order Polycladida; family Euryleptidae; genus Prostheceraeus; species Prostheceraeus crozeri. Next base: position 282,669 of record CAJQUW010005913.1, on the reverse strand, counting down.
CAACAAATTGGATCAGGTAGTGACGAAGCATAACTGATGTACTGCGCCTATCAGCGAAACTAAGTACTTCGCAACGGAACCACTTTTATTTGTAACTTGAACTTCTCAAAAGAGACTGCGAATTTGTGGAATCTGAGCGCAGATTCGTGATCAGGAGGCTGAAATTGATAAAGTGGAAGTTGTTTTGAATATAGAATCTCGCTCTAATAAATAATGGTTCCACATGGTACTTCCGCCAAATTAACACAGTGAATCTTATGCGCTTTTGATCGAGGCCAACGATTCATGCTGTTAGCATTTAAAATCTATGCCCTGTACTGCGCTAACGGTGTATTGGCGAAAAAATGAAGGAGAGGGACAATTCGAACGCACTTCCGTAAATCTGGGAAATTTGGATTTTATTTCTCTGATTTCAATGACTTCAATTCGACTCAGAGTAATCTGATTTCATTCAAATGTTATGCGCAAAAATCTGCATGCAGTTTTGTTGTGCTCAAAGAGATCTTTACACACATTTGCATTTTGAAAAGTATGGTGCTTAAATACCAACTTTGGTACTCACAAAATCATATCATTGGTCGTTTAGCCTGGCAATAGACGGAAATCATTCAAAAATTCCGCTCGGAAAGGCATGGAGATTTTGATATAAAAGACTGCATTTAAGTTCATAAATTCATTTTGTATGTAAATTTTGGTGAAGCTTTAGTTATTTATAACTTAAATCCATGTAGGCCTATATAATCTTCGATTGGGCATTGTCAGAGGATTTAGTTTGTGCGAGAAGTGCTCAAATTAATTTTAGCTCCTATAGCGAACTGTTAAAATCATAGAGTATATTTACTCTATGGTTGTAATGATCTAACTTGCCATGAGAGAACTAGTGTACAATCTGCTGTACACCCATAAAAATAATGAATGACACCATTACTAGATTATTGTAAAACACCTTTAATTTCAGGCAATTATAATGGTATCGGTATCATGATAATGAGCTTGATCCCTACAAAATTAGTTCTAGAGACACGTGGTATAATTGATCGTTGTTATAAGTCTCCATATGCGATTAAAGATTGCACACGTAAGTGAACCTGTAAAATATCGATGAAAAATATCATTTTTGAGTGTTTGACACATGCCGAAAAATCGTCACGCGTGCCTGAATTATGTTGAATTCTTGTAATGCTCATATTAATAATGCATGGTAAAGATAAGAATATGTTCATGCAGAGGTCAATAATAAAGCGCTCTGAGTCAATAAATTACTATATATTCATTATTCTCTTAATCTTTGTCTCTCATTGCGCCACTGATGTGCTTGTCAATCAATCTATTTTCAGAAACCTGTCTCGTGTACGTGTCACCAACATCGTTGTCGAGATATTTCTGAGGAAACGAGCCTGGAATCAGGTGAAACATGGAGAAAACGACTGGATTCCATGAACAAAGCTCAAGCTTATTCTTTCATATCGGAAATGCGAGAAACTACTACATGAAGTAAGACGTTAGGCCTACATACAACGCATGATCACCAACGGTTGATTACAAGATATTCTTTCAATATTTTGAAGATTACATGTTGGTGGACTATCTTAAGGGAAACGGAGAAGTTTGAGGAAAATGAAATTTTTTTCCAAGTCTAAGACATGAGAACTCAGTGCTTAGTTTCCACATTTGATTGAAAATTGAACACTAATTAATTCAAATTATCTGTATACACATCCATCTATGTGTAAAGAAATCACCAATCGTGCCAATTATAATCGAATTCATTCCAGTGACGCGCTTAGAGGTGTACTTTATTGAGTATTGGTGATATTTTTCGTGTCATATTCTTCTATTCGTTTTGACTTGACAATGATGGTGTGCTTTCTGACTCGAATTGATCGATGACACACGAACAAATGGTGCTTTTCTCTGAATGTTCATGGTAGTGAGGTTTCTACACTTTTGTTGTGTAGGGCAAACATTAGGGCTGCAATCCTGAGACATTTTATATTGGTTAATTAAATATTGAATCTGTTAATTTTGTCTAAAGCCGAAGTTGATGTTTCTTCTTTCTTTTGTACGAATTAGTTATAATATATTTATGTTCAGTAGAAATGCTTTGTTATTTTCAGGATAGTATGTGGGTCATTTACATTGAAATTCATGTCCTTGAGTTCTAGACCATGCCAATCATCTGTGATATCGGCCATTTTTGCCATCATAGCAAAGATTAGGATCTATATAACGCACACCAAAAGAAAATAAGTCTGAAATTCAGTTCCACTTCGTCTCGCGAAATCGAATGTTTGTAGAATGTCACTGGTGCTACCTGTCCCGGCTGCTGTTCGAATTAAAGATTAAGTTCTGGTAATAAGTTTTTACTGTAAACTGGTCCTGAATTTAACCATGTGTGAAGATGATACATTAGCAAAAATGAAACATTATTGTGTTAAATATAACCAAAATGAGGCAAATTTCTACGGACACTAGACGCTTTATTTGATTCGTGCGAGCTTTCGGCTATCCGCCTTAATCATGCACATAAAGTGATGGCAAGTAAAGATCGCAAACAGAATTACACTAAAATGAATAAATCATTAAAGACAGATACTGAAAGTCAGAGGTCAAAAGGGCAAAGCAAGCATACTACTAAAAAGAAAAATAGTAAGGTAAAGAAATAATAAAAAATTGTTACAGAATTTTAAGTAAGTAAGTAAGTAATGCGTTTATTTTAAGAGAATGACAATCATTTATACAAAAGTAAATTCACAACAATAAGTATAGTAAAATAGAAAACCGTTTGTTGAAGCAAAAATCTTAGAAAAAATAGAGGAAAAACACTATTTACAAGCTTGTTTCACTGTTCGCCAGCATGGATGACCATATGAAGAAAGAGTTTTGTCGGCGTGATGTCAAACACGGATTCAAACGAAATTTGCCAGAATGAGTCATTCGGAAAGGCACAAAAGCATGGAGTGGGTGAGCAGGTGACTGACACTTCAATAAAAATTTACAAATCAGATCTCTGCGCATGCTGTCAAAATCAGGAATGATGTGGCATTTACAATCTTCATTACAGATGATGCGATGCGCTCGCCTCCGAAATTTATTTATCTCATTACTTATCTCTGATGACAATCTACAAAAAAGCGGAGTGGCGTACATAAGTAGAGAGACAACACAGCTATGAAAAACTTCAAACAATTTTGCTTTACATAGACATAGGGCTTCAATGTGCGTATCACATGTAGAGACGACGATTGACTGACAATAAAATGTTTTCAAAATGAACGTTCCATTTCAAATTGTCTGTTAAAGTCACACCAAGAATATTAATTTTACATGTCAATTCTATACCATCATATGGCAACACAGTGGTTTAAGCTGCACACCTTTACAATTGTTCATCAGTTTGGAAGAGTCTATGCTGTCTATATATAAAGATTCAAGTATGGACCTCTTTTGATAGTTCTTTATGCCGGAATGAATGATTTTCCACTTGACTGTCGGCTGAGTATCTGGATGTTTTGTAATAAAATGCTCCCGAACAGCAGAATCAGAGGAATTTAAAAACAAATGCTCGTTAAGACGAGACTTGATGAGACGTTTAGTTTGTCCAATGTAAATTTCACCACATAAATTACAATTAATTTGATATATGACGCATTTTGAGAAGCACATATTGCGTTTATCAGACATGGGGCAGAATTTGTAATTAGCATCACACTGCAACTTCTCTTTAGGTGGATGAAAAATTCGCTTCAATGATTGTCCACCGTAAAACCATGGGTTCACCAAGTCTTCGATTCCTAATCTTTTCAAGAACGAAGTGTAGTGTCTTTTATAGTGACTTCATCAACGTATGGACACTTGATGTAGGCTCTAATAGTATCTGGAGGCTTGTTGAGGGGATCACACTTTCTTCGATTGTATAGTCTGAAAGAGGAGTCAACAAAGCGTTTAGGATATCCGTTTCTTGAGAATTTTTCCCTTATCAAATTAAAAGAGTACACTTTGTTCTCTTGTGTGGTAGATCTGTAGTCAGCTCGTCTAATCACACCGAGAACAATGCCCCTTTTGCTTGATATAGGACAGTTTGAGTTCCAGGGTTAAAAAGCTCCACTATGAATCGGCTTGCTGAACAGTCTGGATTGGAAACAACAACCATCGAAATATATGTCGCAATCAAGAAATGGAAGAAAACCATCAGTATTAGGCAATTCCAAAGTAAATGCAATACATGGATTCAAATTATTGATAAATGAAAGTATTTCTTGGCTGGAAATATTTGCTGCCCAAAAACAAAATACATCATCAATGTAACGCCGCCATAGTATCTCTGCACCAAACTTTTCGCGTATGTCAAATTCAAGATAATCCATGTAAATAATAGCAAGTTGAGGTGCGACAGGATTCCCCATTGCTAGACCTTTATTTTGCTTGTATTGAGTACCATCAATAATGGTGCGATCACAGGTCAAGGCCATTTTCACTAGTTGAATAGCGTCATTCACGGATACAGTATTGAAAAAATGATCATTTTGGCGATATTTCTCAAGAAAAGTTCGCAAGACATCAAACATACCAATAGTGATACCACTGGTATCAAGGGGTATTGATCCGTATAAGTTAGTGACGTCAAACGATGCAAAACCACTAATTTGAAATGGGAAATTATTGCGGTCAGACAGCCATTATATGAAATCATCTGTACTTGATATATGTGAAGTCACATACTTGATCAGCTTTTGGAGATGATTTGACAGTAATCTTGAAAGTTTGGTGGAGGGACCGTCGAAGGCTGCAGTTATGGGGCGTCCTTTGAGATCTCCATCTTTATGATCCTTTGGTAAGATGGCGCATTGGGCTTAGGGTCACTGCATTTCGATGTCATAAGTTCATCCATAACATCGACAGACTCACTATATTTGTTCGCAATCGTGGTCAATTGCTTATTAAATTTCACTTGTGCTTGAAAAGATTAGGAATCGAAGACTTGGTGAACCCATGGTTTTACGGTGGACAATCATTGAAGCGAATTTTTCATCCACCTAAAGAGAAGTTGCAGTGTGATGCTAATTGCAAATTCTGCCCCATGTCTGATAAACGCAATATGTGCTTCTCAAAATGCGTCATATATCAAATTAATTGTAATTTATGTGGTGAAATTTACATTGGACAAACTAAACGTCTCATCAAGTCTCGTCTTAACGAGCATTTGTTTTTAAATTCCTCTGATTCTGCTGTTCGGGAGCATTTTATTACAAAACATCCAGATACTCAGCCGACAGTCAAGTGGAAAATCATTCATTCCGGCATAAAGAACTATCAAAAGAGGTCCATACTTGAATCTTTATATATAGACAGCATAGACTCTTCCAAACTGATGAACAATTGTAAAGGTGTGCAGCTTATTGACATTCTGTAACAATTTTTTATTATTTCTTTACCCTACTATTTTTCTTTTTAGTAGTATGCTTGCTTTGCCCTTTTGACCTTTGACTTTCAGTATCTGTCTTTAATGATTTATTCATTTCAGTGTAAATTCTGTTTGCGATCTTCTTTACTTGCCATCACTTTATGTGCATGATTAAGGCGGATAGCCGAAAGCTCGCACGAATCAAATAAAGCGTCTAGTGCCCGTAGAAATTTGCCTCTTTTTGGTTATATTTAACACTTGAATCCGGGCACGTGGAGAACTATCTCATTATCAAAAGAGATTTAATTTATCTTTTAGAAGAACTAAAAACTTTATTAAACAAAACTTTATTAAACAAAACTTACAACGAAAAGATGTCAGACGCTAAAGCAATAAAAAAATAATTTGTTCAGTGAAATGTTTTTGTTGTATTCCAATGTTACCACAAAATTCAAATATTATATTTTAAAAATGGATAAAATTAAAGCTGATAATTTTAAAAGAATTAAACAATTAGAAGAGTTAATAAAACAAAAAAATATTATGAAAGGAAATCATCTTCAGCATAGAATGATAAAAGCTGGTATTCAATCTGATATGTTTGAAAAAATGCAGCAAACCGAGCAAGTAAAACCTGATTTTGAAAAAACTATGGAACCATTTAAAACTCTTGAAAAAGAAAGTACAAATAATGATAAACAAATTAATATAACAGATCCAGAACACAAAACTATATTAGATGACTATGGATTACTAGAATCAAACATTAATAAGAAATTACCAAAATCTATGCAATTTGAACATTCCATTTCATTTATAGATGGAAAAACAATACCTAGATTTTATCTCGGACAAAAAGAAATATTTCCACAACCTTTTCGAGGTTTAATTTTTTCACCAGATATATATCCTTTTAGTTTAGATAGAAATTTTGTTGATCTTTTAAGAGGAGCAGATTTAAATAATTATGCTGTAGAAGATCTCATAAAATATAAAGCTATGTTAGATAAAGTTAAAGCAGTAAAATCTCTTAAACGTTATAGAGAATTAGAAAATTTATTATCAACGGGAGTTAAAGTAGGAAAAGGTTTTAAAACAGAAACAACTGTATTCTCACCAGATGATCCACAAGAATTACTAAATAGATTAAATATCTGCAATAAAAGGAGGACATAATTCTAGTTTCAATGAAATTCATGCTATATTGAAAAGACTGTTAGAAAAGAAGATTCTAAATGAAGAGGATTATAAAAGTATAGCTGAAATATGTTGTTGTTTTTAATTTTTTTATAAAAAAATATTTATTCAAAATTTTAACTAAAAAATGTCTTCGAGAGAATTATCATCAGCAGATTTAGACAAAATTAATAATCATTTAGAAAATCTAACAGAGATTTTGGGTTCATCAAAATTTAGTACGACGTTAAAAGTTATAACAACTACTTCATCACACACTTGTAATTTAGAACCCATTCTACATTTGGAACAAAATAAAAATTATCAAATTGCACTGACTACTTTCTACACATTTAACACTATTCAAAATGTTATAAAAGATGTGAATGATCAATTTAGATATTCTACTGATAAAGGCAAAACGTGGAAAGTACTAACTTTTCTTCCTGGTTCTTACGAAGTTGAATCAATATCAAAATGAAATTAAGAGACATTTAGGTATACCATTTAAAGATAAGAAACAATTACATTTTGCAGTTGAACCGGCAGTTAATAAATTTTCTCTTACTTTAGACGAAAATCATCAAGTTGATTTTAATAATGATAGATCATTGTCAAAGCTATTAGGATTTAATAAACAAACCTATAGTCAAGGTTATCATTTAAGTGAGAAGATTCCAAAAATAACTGAAATAAATTCAATTGTTGTACATTGTGACATTATTGAAGGAGGATATATAAATGGTAAATTGTAAAATTTAATATTCAGTTTTCCAGCTTTTACTGTACCCATTGGCTATAGATTAAATGTATTTCCACAAACATTAATATATTTCCCTATTACAAGAAAAACTATTAACAACATTAACATTAGAATCACTGATGAGAAAGGACAAGAAATAAATTTTGGAGGTGGAGAGATTATGATAGATCTTTTGGTTAGAAAAGTTTAATTTTCTTCTTCTTTAAAAATAGAAATTCTTTATTAAAAAATGAGTGAAGTGCCCCCATTAAATTTTAAAAAACTCAAATTTAATCATCATCCAAATTTATCTAATAAAGTTTTGTCAGTTATTTGTGGAAGATCAGGATGTGGAAAAACATATCTATTATTTAAAATTTTAACGACTCCAAATTTTTTGGATTATAACAATCTTATAATTTATACAACAACAGCAGAACAACCCGTCTATCAATTTTTGAAATATGGATTTGAAAATAATCTTAAAAAACAGCAATTGCTTCATTATTCAAAGAATATGAAAAATCTGAATATGAAGAAGAAATAAGTTCGTGGTGTGAAGAAGCAGCAAAAAATAATCAGTTAGTAGAATCCAATAAAAATAAGCATATAAAAATACAATTAATAGATGATAGTGGTAATATGCAAGATCCTAGTAAACTAGATAAAACAATGAAACATTGTGTAATTTTTGATGATTGTGTTAATGACAGAAATCCGTCAGTTCAGAGAAATTATTTCACAAGAGGTAGACATAACACCTGTAGTGTTTTTTATTTAACACAAAGTATGTATTCATTAGATGGAAGTGTTATTAGAAAGAATGCAAATATATTTATACTATTTGAAATAAATGCAAGAAACTTAAGTGATTTGTTAAGAGATTTATGCGTAAGAAATAAAGATGAATTTAAACAATCGTGTAACAATGCTTTCGTCAAAAGATTATGGCTTTATTACAATTAACATTGATAAAAAAATTCATGACAGAGTTATCGAACAATTGTTCTCTGACTAGGCTTCGCCTCGAGAGGCTTCGCCCCGACTGAAAGTCGATAGAAAATATTTTCGCGGAGTGATTGAATAATTTTTTATAAATTTTTTTATTAATAAAAATAAAAAATATATATTGAATGCTTGCAAGATAGAACATGTACCAGTTTTAAAAGGTTATCGTCATCCTACAAACCCTGTCAATTCGAAGAAAGAAGTTAGATTTTATTATCATCATAAATACGTAGCGTTCGTTACAGATTATAAAACAAAATATGGTATCAAACCGTGTGCTAAAACAAAAGACTTTCCACTTTGTTTTAGAAGTTTCCGAATATTTTTGGCATACAATAATTTATGGTGGTTGGTTAAGAAAGAAAATTCAACAACACATGAATTAGAAACATTACATCAATTAAATATTCCTGTGTATATGTAAAAATACATCTTTTCTTTTAAAAAATATGAATCGTGAAATGTCTCTCGGACTAACGTCTAGGATTGATGAATTAAACAAGAAACAAATCGCAGAGTTTGATGCACAAATTAAACGCAGTAAACGCAGTAAACGTATTAAAAAACAGAAACGTAGTATTAAACGTAGTATTAAACGTAATATTAGAAAACAGAAACGTGGAACAAAAGAAATATTAGAAACTCCTATTACTGATATCTTGTTGATGATAGAATTAAGGATGAACTTGGTGATGATTTATGTAATTTATTTAATCCAAATGAAATTAAATATGAAAATGTATCTTTTATTAATGTAGTAAATGATATGCGGAAACTTTTAGCAAATGGTAAAATTATTAATTTACTTGGAAAAGTTATTAAAGATCAGGAAAATATAATTCAAAATTTTTACGTAACCTTCTATAATAAAAAATCATTTGAAACATGGTTTTCCAATCTGGAAGAGAAGTCAGATAGCCAGGAATGGATTTTAACAGGTGATATTAAATATGAAGATTTTGGAATGAAGTTAGTACAAAGATCACATAGAGGTGCAGGTATTAACATGAAATATAGAATCAAAGAATATTTCGGTGAATATTGTTATATTCCTTCTGAAGATTTTTGTTTTATTAAATGTTATAATGTTTTACGAGGTTTTAATGAAGAACAAGGAGAAATGATGAAAGAAATGTTTAATAATTTTTTATATAAAGAGAAAGCCACATCTAGAACAGGAGTAATGTCAAACTGCAAATTTTCTCAGTTCAATAATTTTTTTGGAGAAAGTGTTCAGTATTACAGTCCTTCGAATCGTCATTTAAATCCTAGAGGAATTGAAACGTTTCATAATTATTTTTATTACAATTATTTTCACGAAGGTTCAACAATTGGACACCATTGTTTAATTAATAAATCTCATAAGTTAAAAACTATTAGAGAAATTGAAAATAATTTCAAACCAATATATAAAACAGTTACTGATGAAAATCTAACAACGCGTCCATATAAAGTCATAAAGAAAAAAATTGACTATAGTTCAACATATATTTGGGATCTCGAAACTTTTATTGATCCTAACTGTTCAACAGCTCATCCTTTTCCTTATGCTGTAGGAGCAATTAATTTTAATAAATTTATATGTTGCTTACCGAAACAAAGATTGAAAGAATTAGAAACACGTTTTAAGTGATATGATTAAAATTAAACGATCAAAAGATGAAGATGAAATTAAAAAACTTAAAAAACAAATTAATGAGTATAATAATTAAACTGAATTAGAATTTAATTAGCTTCAAAATTGTGTGAAAATATTTACGAGAACTGAGGATGATGAATGTCCAGTCGGGGGAAACCCAGAGGACGCATGTCCGATACATCAATTTTTCAAAACTCTTGGAAAATTCAATTATTCGAAAGTAACTTTAATAGCTCACAATTCATCAGGTTTTGATTCTTATTTTCCGATAAAAGTTAATTTTAGATTATCTAAACCGCCTCTGAAAACTTCAAGAGGAATATTGACTGCTTCATTACAAAATCCTTATACAACTGAATGTGTTAGTAGATATATTCAAAAATCTTTTAGATTTAAAAATAATAATAATAATAATAGTAATACGAAAAAAATTCATCTCCAGGTAAATTATCACTTCAAACTATTATAATGAAATGTAGTTATCAACATGTAAAAACAAGTCTTTCTAAATGGTGTGAGAATTTTAAAATTCCTACCAATGTGTGTAAATTAAATTATGAAATTGGAGACATAACACAAGAAAATTATAAAGAAAAAGAAAATGAATGGAGACCATATTTAGTTAACGATATTCTTTCTTTAGCTTTTTCTATCTACAAATATGATAATGTTATGCGAGATTTAGTTGGTGAAGATATAACTACTAATTTAAAATCCTCCGCTTTAACATTTAACGGTTGGATGAAAAGCGTACAAAATGACAATATAAATATTCATTCTCATATAGATGTATGGGCTAGAAATTATATTAGAAAATCTGTTAAAGGTGGAAGAGTTTCAGCAAATATAAGAAAATACATATCTCCACTTTGTAACATCTTGTTACCAATATTAAAACAGTATTTACCTGGTCGCTACGCTGGTGGGGCTTTGTCCCCTGGAAGTAATTTAGTAGATTTAATGAAACAGTATCGAGATTTAGGAGATAAAACTGAAATCTGTAAGAAAATTTCAAATCAACTACTTGAACAAAAAAATGAATTTCTAATGGCCTTTGATGCAACATCTTTATATCCATCAGCTATGTATGATGAAAATTCAGAATACCCTAAATCTGAATCAGCTAGAAAATTTCGTCAAGAAGAAAAACGAGAAATGGTATCTAAATTTAATACTCAAACATTTAGACCTAAAACTGGAATATTTACAGTTGTGTTTCAATATCCCAATGATATGTTTTTTCAACCAGTTCCTATAAAAGATAAAGTTAAAAATCGAAATAATAATTCTCATGTAAAAGTAATCAGGTTTAGAAATGGTATATGTTATGATATATTAACTTCTGTAGACATACAAGAAATTGTTAGATGTGGTGGAAAAATCTTACATATTACTGATGGTATAATTTATGAAAAAAATTATCAAGTTTCACCATTTCGAAATTATATTGAAAAACTTTTTAATTTGAGAAAAAATATAAAACAGAAGGAAATACTGTAGGCGATGAGTTAATTAAATTACTGATGAATTCACTATAGGGCAAAACTGTACTAAAAGATATAACCACTAAATATCATTTATGGAATGAGAATACATTGAGAAAAAATTTCACTCAAGAAGTAAAAGATTATGAAAAATTAAATGATGAACAATATTTAGCGAAAGTACAAATGGAAGATGATGAATTTCTTAAAGCTAATATTGTAACAGATAGGAAGACGTCATTCATGCCATCACACTTAGGTTCTTTTATTCTTTCTCACTCTAGAAGAATCATGAATAACTTTATTTTAGAAATTAATGGTTTCAGCGAAAAATACATTCATTATACAGATTCAGTAACAGCTGACACGCCTGTAATATTGAGAAAGAATAATAATTTATTTATTTCTAGAATAGATAGTATTGTAAACAACTATAAAATTAATCCGTTTGAAATTAATAGTGATATGAAAGAAATTTCATTTGTTGATAATTTAGAAATTTATACTCATAATGGATGGAGTAAAGTAAAAAAAGTTATTAGACATTTTACAAATAAAAGTATTTATCGAATAAGAACAAAAATGGGAATAGTAGATGTTACTGAAGATCATTCATTGTTAGATGAAAGAGGTAATGAAATAAAGCCACAAGAATTAAATAAAGAAACAAATTTACTACATAATAAATTATTTTTACACGACAATACAATCATATTAGAACAAATTTTAAGTGATATTTATTTTAATGATCCACCTAATTTAAGATGTAAGCAAGCATTTATAGAAGGGTTCTTTTTAGGAGATGGCTCTGCTGGAATCTATAATTATGAATCAGGAGTCAGATATTGTTGTACTTTAAATAACCAAGACCTTAACCTCTTAATTAAATTACAAACATATATTAATGAAGTTTATAAAAATGATTGTAAAATATATAATACAATGAGATCATCTAGAGTATACAAACTTAATTTTCAAAATCCAAAACAATGTGCTATATACTTTAGTAAAAATTATTATTATCAGTTTAGAGAAAAACGTGTTCCTTGGAATGTTCTCAATGCTGAATATAATATTAGATATTGGTTCTTTCTTGGATTTTATGCAGCAGATGGGAGCAAGAAATTTTTTTTACAAGTAAATATGCAACTATTTGTTTTACACAGAAAAATAAAGAAACCTTCAGTGGTTTATACAATTTGGCATCATCTCTAGGTATTAATTTGGTAGTAAGCGAAAGACAAGATAAACCATTGTGTTTTACTGCGTGTCAAGTTAAAAATGATATTACCAAAAATGTTACCACTGCAAGATATTTAAATAAAAAACCAGAATATGTTTATGATATTGAAACAGAAGATGGCGCATTTAATTGTGGTTTTCCATTGATTGTAAAAAACACTGATTCAATATACATTTCTAATGAGCTCTTCAATAAATTAGATGCTGCTGGAAATGTTGGGGGAGAATTGTGTCAAGGAAAAAATGATTATGGAAATGGTGGAATTATTTTTGCAATGTTTATTGCACCTAAAGTAAAATACTGTATTACTGTAAATGAACAAGGAAGACCTAGTGAAAAGAAAACATTTAAAGGATATTCACAAAATAAAGTAAAAGTAGAAGATTTTCTAAAATTATATTCGGGTAAAACATTATCGACTACAGTTAATAAACCATGGAAAAGATCTTTAGAAACTGGAATTAGTATTCCTGATAAAAATAATAATAATGAAGAAAAAAAATTTCTGGTCAAATAACTATTCTTAAACGTCAAGCACCTGATGAAAATGAAATTATGTTACCTTATAACGGAGAAGATATTCAAGCTGAAATATTTCAAACAGTCGTCAGTGAGAGTAATTTAAGTGATGATGACACGTGGGAATAATAATTTTTTTTATTACATCTAAAAACTTATTACATCTAAAAATTTATATCTAAAAAATTTATATCTAAAATTTATTTCCATGACATATATATATGTTTTATTGTTAAAAAATGATGTTACCAAATGTTGGTGGAGGTGCATATATCCCGAATAATCGTGAAACAGAAATAGAAATAGAAAATTATATAATGAAACTGCAGACGTTTTATCTGGTCCATTGCATCTTTCTATTCTTCCGCAACAAAATACAGAGTTAACAAATAAACAATATGTTGATACACAAATCAATGACTTAAAACAAAAATATATAAACGACGTTTTGGTTCCACTGATGAATGAATTAAAGTTGCTTAAACTTAATGACAAATCATTAAACGAAAAATTATTAAAACTTGATAAAAAGGATGGAGAGCTAGAAGCAGATATAGCAAAACTTTTTAAAAAGATTTCAGAACAATCAAAAATTTTAATATTGCTTTCTATAAAGTTAAAATCGGCAGTCATTAAAAATAAACATCAGATAAAATTATTGCAAGAAAACTTAGAAGATGAAACAGAAAAACTTCCTGAAAGAATTTAAAAAAATTTAAAGCAGTTACAAACTACATTCCAAAAAAGAGTTGATGAATTGAGTTCTAAAATTACTCAACAAATGAAAAAGATGAATAAAATAATAAATGAAGTAAGCTCACTTAATCAAAAAGTTAATAAAATGAAAACTCTTAAAATCAATTTAGAAAATGAATTAAAGAAAAATTTACAAGAAAATTCTAAAGGAAATAAAGAACAGTTAGATACTGTTAAAAATCAGTTAGATGTTCTTAAAGTTCAATTGAATCCTCTTAAAACGGCGTTGAAGATGAATCAGCAGGAAATGCAAGTCAATAGAAAAGAAATTAAAGTACATCACACGCTGCTTGACGCGATAGATAAAGTGCAACGGAAAATTAATAAAGTTATCACGAAGTTGTTGGACATTCACACACGTAAATCTTGATCGGACCTTGTCCAGAGGCTTTAGCCGATGACGCACGTAAATCTTAACGTAAATATTTTTTCCCAAAAGTCAAATTTAATCCTAAAAAATGCCTATAATTTATAAACACAATCTTAAACATTTTGCTTCAAATCAAAAAATAGCACATGATCCATCTATGAAATCTGTTCTATGAAAAAGAAGGAACTAGTATAAACAGCGAAGCTGGCATCTTTTCTGGTATTGGAAGTATCGTTAACTTAATTAAAAATAATAAAGATTTGATTACATCTGCTGCAAAAGGAGCAGCTGCTATAGGTAGTACAGCTAGTGCAATATCAAATGCTGTTAAGTCTCAAAACGAATTAAAACAACTAGAAACTATTCGTAAACTTAAGAATGATTCTGAAGAACTAAAAAAATTAAAAAAACTTTCAGAGGAAACAAAAAAAAATTGCTAACATAGCTGCAGGGTCTGAGAGTAAACATGAGAGGAAATCAGGCGTAGCCATAGAACCTACGGTTCGTTCAATTGAAGAAATAAGAGGCAATGGTACGCAGTTAGGTACTGGTTTAGCAAAATTCTAAAAATATATTTTAGTAAAAATCTTTTTGCGTGTGAGAATTTTTTTTCTGGGTGTGAGAAATTTTTTTCTGGGTGTGAGAAATTTTTTTTCTGTGTGTGAGAAAAAAAAGTCAAATTATTTTTTATAAAAATGTCTTCGCTTATCGAAAATAAATTTAGATTAGACGATCCTCCGTTCGTCAGTTACAATCAAAAAAAGAATGACTATATAAGAACTGCTATGAATCCCGGATCTTCCAGTAGAGTAAATACTGGAGGAGATTTAATTTTTGAAGTTGATAATCAACAAATTTATATATATCTACCTGATTCATTTTTACACTGTGAATATTCTTTATATAGTGATGCCAATTTTACAACACCATTACCAGAAACCGATAATATTGCATTAGAGAATAATTTTTTTCCAAGATTATTTACACAAATGCGTTTAGATGTTGCAACTCAAAATGTAGAAACAATAAGTGATTCTCCAGGTGTAATTGATACAATGCTTAGATTTGTAACAATTGGTGAAAATAATAAAAAGTATGAAATCGAAGGTTGGTTTCCTGATACTAATGTTGGTATAATTGTTGATG
The DNA here is from genome assembly GCA_907163375.1 of Prostheceraeus crozeri. NCBI lineage: Eukaryota > Metazoa > Platyhelminthes > Polycladida > Euryleptidae > Prostheceraeus > Prostheceraeus crozeri. The sequence continues at coordinate 267,182 of CAJQUW010005913.1, read as the reverse complement.
ATTTAACTCACGCTGGAACAGATGCAGCAGGAATTGCGAAAGAGGTAGAAAATATTGCAAACATTCAAATAAAACAAATAATAATGCATATAAAGAAAGACGTGAATTTAACCAGAAAAGTAAACAGACAGTAAATTGGTCATTGTCTCCATTATTCGGATATTTAGATTATGACAAAATATCATGTCAATTAAAATTTAAATAAATAATTCATCGCACAGCAAATAATGAATTAATCTTTTATGGTAAGACTGGAAAAAAGGCACATTTAAAAATTGATAGACTTGAATGGTGGAAAAAGCATATTACTCCTAGCTTAGAGGTCGAATTAGATATTGCAAATAGATTAAACACTAACAAACCAATTCCAGTAAATTTTCTAAAGCGTACTGCTAGTTCAGTAACTTTTCCGAACAAAGATTTAACTGGCATTTTACTAGAACTTCGAATACTCCAAGATATTTTTTACTAACTTTTCAAAGAAATAATTCTCCAAGTTTTGATAAGAACAACAATCTTTTCCATATTAATACAATTCGAAGTTTACAAGTTGCTTTAAATCAAACCCGATATCCAATTGATCCATTAAGATTCGATGATACCAATAATCAATTTATGGAAGGATATGATGCTTATCGAAATCTTTGTATAGAATTTGGAGTTGAAGCAAAATTAACTCCTGGAGATTGGAGACATTTATATCCTGTTTTCTGTTTCGATTTAAGTGCACAATCTGAAGCTATTATCAAGACTGGTTGTGATGTAACAATTAATATTGAAAAGAAAGATTCCACAACTTCATTGATGGCTTATGGTTTATTGCTAGAAGATGTAAAATATTCTATTGAAATTCTTAATGGAAAGATGGATAGGATTGGTTAGTAACCTGAGGACCTTTGGTCCGATCGGCTAAAGCCTCTGAACAAAGTTCTATAGGTTAGTAACCTGAGGACCTTTGGTCCGATCGGCGAAGGCCCAAGACTTCGTCGATTGGTTAATTAAAATTTTTGGTAACTTAAAATTTTGGTTAAATTCAAATTTTTGATAACTTAAAATTTGTTCTTAACTAGAATAGATTAAAATTCTTGATAACTTAAAATTTTTTCATAACTAGAATAAATTAAAATTTTTCCTAACATAAAATTTTTTTATTAAAAATGTCGCAAGCGAAAAGTAATAATAATAATAATAAAACTGTTGAATTAAAATTACGTAACATTATTGACAAAAATACACCTAAAACTATTACGATTAGCAAAAAGAAATATTACATAAGTGAACCAATGATAGAGAATATTAAATTACAAGAAGAAAAGAATGGCGGAATTCTCCCATTAATTCCACTAATAATAGGAGGTATAGCAGCTGCAGGAAGTGTTGCAGGTGGGACAGCTGGTATTGTTCAAGCAGTAAATGAAGATAAATCAGAGAAGGCAGCATTAGAAGAACAAAAACGTCATAATAGAGAGTTAGAGAAAGTTGCTAGGGGTGAAGGAATAGTAGATAATTGTATTAGTAAATTAAATTTAGTGGATGAAGGAAAACGAGTTCTTAAAAACATTCTCCACAATGTTGATGATTTAATTTAAATTAAAGAAACAAAAGATGGTTCTGGAATATATCTAAGTCCTAGTATGATTCGGTAATAACCTCAGAACCTTTGGTCCGATCGGCTAAAGCCTCTGAACAGGGTTCGATTCGGTAAAACATTTATTTTATTTTATCTTTAAAAATGTATTCTGCAAATTCTACAAGTTCTACAAATTCCGAAAAATTAATTAAATTAAAACTTTCTAATTTAGATTTATTGAATTATCTCTTAAAAGTACATAAAACCTCAAATTGTCAGCATAGCGGAGGTGACATACAAAAAACATTAGAAAACTTTCCTTGATTTATTTGGAGTGAATATTCAAAAGAAAAACATCTTCCTGGTCATTCATATACCAGTCCAGGAACTCGATTAGATATAAGACTAGATGAGAATAATAATCCAAAACCAGGTGAAGAACCAATAAACAGAGTAGATGCAGCAGCTTATAGACATGATTTAGCTTATCGAAATCATGACCTAAGTTCTCGACATGTCGCTGATAAGAAGATGATTCAAGAATTAAATAGTATTCAAAATCCTATATTTAGAGAAAGAATTGAAAGAATGTTTGTTAAGAAAGCTTTACAAGCTAAAATATTGTTCGGACAGGGTTTAGACAAAACTCATAACTCTGAAACCTACGCCTCCGAAATTCATAAAGAATACAGAAAGCCGAAATATTTATTGAAAGTAAAAGTATTTAATAAAGATGATATTTGGAGTGCTGATCTTATTCATATGCCGAATGAAAGAGGGTTTAAGTACGCATTGACCGTTATAGATTTATATACACGATACGCTTGGGCAAAGCCTTTAAAAAACAAAAGTGGTTTGTCAGTTAAATATGCGTTTGAAGAAATCTTTAAAGAAACTAGTAGAAAGCCAAGGAAGCTCTTCGTTGATAAAGGGACTGAATTTTATAACAGAAATACTCAGGCACTATTTGAAACTGTTTATTTAACTGAAAATGCAGGAAAGGCTGTAGTAATAGAGAGGCTCAATAGAACGCTAAAAAATATATTATTCAAGAAATTTACAGAACAAGGAAATCAGAAATGGTTGAAGATATTAACAGGAATTGTTGAGGATTATAACAATAAGATTCATTCAGGTATTGAAGAAACTCCAAAGAATGCTTCTGACGATCCTGATTTGATACGAAAAAAATATTCGAAAATAATTATTCGAATGAGAGTAATCCGAATTTAAAGAAACTTAAGCCGAAATTTAAGATTGGAGATAGAGTTAGAATATTTAGGTATAAGAATAAATTTGAAAAAGGCTTTGTTGGTTATTGGACTAAAGAAATATTTGAAGTTTGTAAAATAAAACAAACTTATCCGATTACTTATGAAATTAAAGATTTAGATGATGAAGATATCAGAGGCCGATTTTATCAAAATGAATTGCAAAGAAGTGATTTTTAATTATCATTGTCATTATTATTATTCAATTCTAACATAATATCAAGAAATGGTACTCCTTTTTGTAATTTCAATAAAACATAAAGACATAATTGTCCCCAGTAAGTTGTTCCTGGTTTGTGAATTTATAATGTATTATAAATTCCATTTCCAAGTAATTCTTTGACTTCATTTGTTAGAAGCAATCCATAAGAGTCAAAATAATAATTAGAACCGTTTATATTTCTTTGTCCCGCAGACCAATGTACTCCTTTTTCATCTGATGTGTGAAGATTTGTTATGAAATTTATAGATGGCATATTTTTTAGGAATTGTAATTCGCCTATCATCAATATGTGAAAATTTTTTATTCCCAATTGATTAGCAATTTTCTTTAGATCAAAATTTGTAGTTGTTTGCGTTCCATATAATTTTAAGAACTCGGTAAAGCTAGACATTTTATAATAAAAACAATTTCTTATAGGGACTCCTAGAAGTCAGAAGGGGGTATTGAGTTAAAAAACTGACGCATAAGGATGACTTTCCTTACTACTTATTCGATTTTGAAATGATTCAATTTAATCTAAATTAAAACGTTACATTGTAAGGAATCGGTTTATTAGCAGAGCTAGTGCTTCGCACATCTTTGATCAACTGCAATTCATTTCTCATCAATATGTGAAAATTCTTTATTCCCAATTGAATTGCGATCTTATTTAAATCGAAATTTGACGTGGTTTGTTTGCCGTATATTTTTAGGAAGTCCCTAATGTTACTGATTTTTATAGAAGATAAAATGTTTCTATTATATTCCCGTAAATGTGAAATTAAAAACAACACATGGATATTTCAATTTGGGTATATGTATATTTACAAAAATGCAACCACACAAGTCTACAAATATTGATGTCCACACCGTGGACAACGAATTTTCGTTCTCCAGTAAAAGAAAAAAAATCAGCTACTACTAGTTTTAAGTTTCTTTTAAGCTTCTTTCCAAAAGCTTTCATATTTCCGAAGACAATCTTCTAACAATGATAATTTCGATTTCATAAACCGTAAGGGTACATTTAGTCTACAAATCTTTGGAAAAATAGATGCCATCTTACCTAATTTAATTGCAAATGCAATTTCAGTCCTTGAATAAGAAATGTTTTTAGTTTACAATAAATGTTGAAAGTATGCCTTATCCTTTTCACTCAGATCTAGTAGATAATTTGCGTGTTTTCCCACGTAGATTTTCTTCATTATGCTAATAACGTTATTTTTCTTCTCCATCACATAAAGAGTATTTAAATTTGCGATGGCTTTAGCAGTATCTCCTGAAGGCTCAACAAAGTCTTCTAAGGAATCCACAAATTCATATCGGGTAGATAAAGACGTCGATAATTGATGATGAAGGTCGTCAATCTTTCCGCCCCTTTCTCTTTCTTTCTTTTCTTTCACGAGTAGGCGCTTTGCTTTTCTTCTCCGTTTTCTCTCCTTATCAAAAAATGTAGGGTCAAAAATAATAGGAAATTTCTCCATCTGTTCAATGATAAAAGTGTTATATTCTTCCTTCTTATCATTGGAAATATATCGTTTTGAAATTTCTGCAAATAACTCCGGAAACGTAGCAATAATGTTTGACTGCTCTTCGATAACTTCTTGTGTCATGACTGATCACAGCGCAGCAGACGATACAATGACAGACGAGAGAGAAAAATGAAAACAGTGCAGCTGGCAGATGTCTTGACGTCATGCGGGTGTGCTGACGCACTGGCAAGAATTAAAACAACTTGGCTAACGTACAATTAGAATCTCATTGTTTCACAGAGTAGTAGCAACTACTGGAATTGTAAGAACGCCAGATGATATAACAATTGTAAATACTCCTAAACTTATTGTTAAGAATATGCCAATTCCTTGTGTTACATTCTTGACTTTAGTCTATCTCTTTCTTAATTTTTTATAATGTTCTATTCTTAATAATAATTGCGTTTCCTTACTTTTCATATAACGTACTCTATCCTTGTGTTTTTCTTTATTCAATTCACTTATTTTTAACTGTTATAACGAAGGATATATTCTCGAAGTTTCTTCCATTTTCGTCGTCGCCGTCCCCGTTGAGGTTTCTTCCATTTCTGAGGTTTCCATTTTTAAAGAAATATTTTTAATAAATATTTTGAATACAATCTTCTGGTATATTGAGACTACGTGATATTTTGAGACAACTTAAATTTTCGTCTGCCTAAATTTTCAAAATTCTTAGACCACGTGATATTTTGAGACAACTTAAATTTTCGATTACGTGATATTTTGAGACAACTTAAATTTTCGATTACGTGATATTTGGGGACAACTTAAATTTTCGATTACGTGATATTTTGAGACATTTTAAATTTTCGATTACGTGATATTTGGAGACAACTTAAATTTTCGATTACGTGATATTTTGAGACAACTTAAATTTTTGAAATTTGGCGACTACCTAAATTTTTGAAATTTGGTTTTTCGAAAATTTGTCACTACCTAAATTTTTGAAATTTGGAGACTACCCAAATTTTTAAAAATCTCGCAAGGTATGATATCCAGTGCGAGCGAAGCGACGCGCCGGATATCATACCCTATACTACTGTTCTCTCCATTGTAAAATTACGTCAGTCTCCCATGTGTGACGTCACCATCATCTAATACTATCGTCTGACAAACTGTGACATCATTTATCAGTCAAAATGTGACATCGAATGGATTATGAAGAAACTTTTATGTGTATATAACAAAGAGAAGCTGTTGATAAAGAGTGAAAGTTTAAACGAGACGCTGGTCTTCTCATTTTCCTATCAGACTATAAGTTACACGCGTTACGAAATTGATAGAGGCGGTCAAGAAGTTTTCTGGTGGTGGAAATGCATGATGACATCGACCAGTGGATTGACAAATTCCTGATGGCGGTCGGCATCACTATTGACGATACCGGCAAGAAAGCATATGAGAAAATGGCGAGACTTATTCTTATATTCCTTGAAGACCTAGCGAATGGTACGTGGAAGCAACTGCTTGACGCCGACAAATCAGTCTTCAAGACACAATCATTCAATCATCATCAATTAAGTGAAGCTTCAATTTGAAGCGCTTCCAAATGCCATTGGCAATCGAAGAAGCTTGGAGAAGTCTAGGAAACCTCGTTGCGCTGCCGATGTTTGGGTCATGCATATTGAGATTGCAATGCCGTCTGCTGCCGCTGTGGAGAAGTTGGACACAAGCGATCTGACTGTCGGAAGAATCAGTGAAACGGACAAGCGGAGGCTGTTTCGTCGGATCATGCTGCCACAAACGCATTAATTCGGAAAATGCGCATCGACGGAAAGACCATGAAAACTCTGATCGACACCGGCAGTGTTATTCTCATAGGTGAGCACGTTGTACATGGGAGACGTACCGTCCCTTAATTCATCCTAAGTTAGAAATGGTGAATTAGGCCCTTTTGTATGCACTCATGGATCTGTTGAGTTGAGGTCCATAATTGTAACTGACAATGGCATTGATTTAGGGCCGATCAGTTCTCACTCCTCAGATCACTTCTAGCCTACCTCTTGACGTTGATGCAGTTCTAGGCAGGAATGCGGAGTTGGAGTGCCGGAGTCGGCGTCCTGACTCCGACCTATAACTACACTGTAAATCACTGGATACGAAAATTACATACAAACATATACCAAAATCACATACAATTTGAAACTAACATCTGATATGAGATTCTCGTATGTTTACAGAGATCTAGTATGTTTTTCATACGAAATCTCACTTACTTTCGCATGTGATTGGTATGTAGCGATACGAACTATTCTATCTGTGATCGGTTGCTTTACAATGAAATACGAGTTGTTGGTATGTTTTATATACGAGACCCGATGCAAATTGGTCATCATTCGTATGTGTTTCGTATCAAGAGCTTTTTTTTGTCACATGGCAAAAAATAAATTATATTACATACTACTGTCAAATAACATTTTTCAGTAATACCAGTCGTGAATATTTAACTAGATTTTATTTATTGTGAAATTAAGGCCGCATGTCATAGTTGCTACTAGTCTTATGGCAATCACAAGACTCGCAATTAGCTCATTACCATGAACTCAGTTGACAAACATCATTTCAATAAAACGATTACTTTGGGGCAACCATGTTGACTTATATATATCAAACATAACTATATTTGCGTTCATGAATTATAATGTGTTTTTATTGTGGATTGATAACATGCTTAGTTCCTAAATTGCATAATGCACAATTGTTGATGGTTAAATACTTATTGATTATTTATGAAATGCCTTAGACTTACATGTATTAAAATCGAATTCAGTATTGTGAGTTTGACCATTAAATGTCATTATCTTACTGCTTACAAAACAGTAGTAACATTAGTGTGATCTTTATTGACAAAAGGCCTTAAATCAACATATATCAAAAATCATTGATGCTTTCCTTTAACATTGTGCTGGTATGGCTTTAGTATGCAAAGCATACCACATTTGAAATAACATACGAAAAGCATACAAATACATACCAAGAGAATACAGAAATATACCAAAAACTGTTTTGGTATGCATCCGTCGTATGTGATTGGTATTGAGCGATTTACAGTGTAGACCCGAAACAAACAAATTATTTATCCTCGTCCATAGCTGTCACTGTCTTGATGTCCACCTTCTCCGTCAAACAAAAGTAGAGAGACGGCACACAGCACTGCACGCAAAGCTTGTAATTGTTGAATGAACCGTGATAGTGAAAAATGGATTTTGTTTTCACTCGGTGATTTAGTAGAGAAGACAAGTATTCCTCTACCTAGATCACACCTACGCACCAAAGGTCACATCAGAGACAAAGGTAAAATGCTAGTTTCTTTGAAAACATTATCCAGCTCTTACCCTAACGTCAATTGTGTGTGATGGATCCTCCAAAGGACATAGTAAAATCGAAAGTGTACTCATTTTTTGGAGAAGGATGGGGGATTTTCCTGCCAGGTAGACGTGAAGCTTCCCGACGTGAAGCACACATCAGCAAGATGGGAGAAGCCGGTGTAGCAGTCTAAAGTTACTCCCCAGTAACTTTGACCTAGGCTAAAGTTACTCCCTTTTTATGACGCTGTTTTCTTTGTTTATTTCGATTTTTTCTAATATAAATCAGGGTTACTTTGTTAATTTAAGCCGGCCGGTTACGAATCTCGAATTAGATTTCAGAAATAAGAAGCTACTATAAGTCGGAATGCGAATTTAAAGTATAGCAGTTTGAGTTCATAAGTTATGCATGCTGGTAATGAATTGATACACACGTAGGTAGGCCTGCTTTATAGGCATTTAATGCCAATTCCTTAGTTAGAATATGCTATGTAGAGGCTATAAGCATATTATCTTGGGGAGTAACTTTGGCCTAGGCCAAGTTACTGGGGGAGTAACTTTAGCCCGGCACACTGGGTCGTTTGCATCTAACTGAAAGCCACATTTGATGAGATGTCATCGGCGACAATATGATGAGGTGGTCGAAATTCCCAATATCCAAATCAAACAAGCAATACAGGCAATGAGAAGATCCCAGCTTCGGAAAGGAAACATCCCTATTCACCAAGCCATACAGACCGTCCCGATATTTTGAAATTTACATGTTAGCTCCTCTCTACGATGCCTACGACACAAGTTTCCGTGCAGCGCCTGATCTCGGGCGTAAAGCTTCCCATAGTGACGCCATTTTAATTGTCGATACTGTTATGTTCTTAGGAGCGAATAGTGGAATGCTGTGGTGACTTATGAATACAAGATTTTCATTGTTGTTTTTCAAACTTAGTCAAATGTACTGTGATATTCAATCTCCCACTAAAGTAGACACACCTCTTTTGAAGTTGACGAGAGGCATTTGCCGTCGCTAAAACCGTGCTCTGTCTGAACGTCATACGGTTTCTTTTCAATGATGGAGGGGGCAAAAACCGGAAACCGTTCTCTATCTGAACGAGCCTTTAAACGAGCTTTTATTGGGTTATTCAGCATATCAATAAAGGACAATATGAAGACATTTAATGAAGAGGTGTGGTCAAAGTGTACCGAAGACATATGAACCGATAGAGAACTTTTACTATCTCAATTTTCGATGCTACGACAATGTTCTTAAAAACGATATCCAAAAGGGCGGTTCGTAGAATCTATGTAGAAATCACCGCACAAAGAACAAGTGAATTCATAAACAATATACCGTTTCTCACAAGAATGATCAATATTCAAATAGTCACAGATTTTGTAGCTACGATAGAGGAATTAGAATAATTGAACTCATTGAAAGTGCTACGGATTTGTTTCCCTGGTTTTTGAACTGTTCTAAAGAACAAGTCATATTTTTTCACTAACTTATTGAGCTTTCTGTGCGTGACATCATATTCACCCGGACATAAAATTTACCATAGAAGGACCAGAAAATTGCGCTTTAAATTCTATTTTTTATTTCATTAAGTTTTAAATCAATAGAAAGGGAAGTTTACTTCCAGCCTTACAATAAAGAAAAACATTCTGGGATATGTCTCGATAAATTTAGCAATGTTCCAAATAGCTAAAACCACACAAGGCCCCGGATACAGATGGCATCACAGGAAAGATGCTACATGCAGGTGGAGTAGAATTGTCCGAAAACCAGATTCATTATATGCAGTCAAGCTATAGTCTGAAGAGAAAGTTCCTGATGAATTCAACAAGTCGGTTATAGTGACGCTGGCGAAGAAAGGAGACCTAAGCATCGGCAGCAACTAGCACACCCTGTCTCTGATAAACCACGTGTGCAAAGTGTTCTTACTGATCATGCTAGAGCGTCTGAAAGATTCTGTCAAGCCATTCCTGGTAGTAGAACAAACATGCTTCCGTACAGACAGCAGTACTGTGCAACAGATCCTTGCTGATGGTCTACTTCATCGATTTCTTTAAGGTGACATTCGGTAACATTCGGCAAGATGCCATGTGGGCAGCACTGAAATGATACGGAGTGGGTGCTAAGATCATCCATATTTTGAAGAGCATGTACTGCAGTGCTGAGACTACAGTTCGACGCGGAATTGAAACTGGTGACTGGTTCAGACAAGGATTCCAGATGGCGATCCCCGTGACCTGTTACTTTCCTTTGCATGGAGCGTGTTATAACAATGCGGCAGGGCTGTCAATCCTGGCATGGCCTATCAACAACCCAAGCCTTGCCGATGATATTGCACTTTCGGATGAAAGTTGGTAAACTTCGTTTCTTCAGATACAGGAAGATGTGACCGTGAGATCAACACCGATAAAACGAAAGGAGTAGTGATAGTGGAGACAAGTCAAAAAGCAGACACTTCGACCAACAGCAGTGCAATCGAAACAGTCCACAAGTTCACCTATCTCGGAATCACGATAAAATGGCGCGGGATGTGCAATTAATTTCGTCAGTGCATTGACATGGCATTCAGGACGTTACCAGGTTTTGACAAAATATAGAGGAGTCTTTACTCACGTGATTAGCACAAGAACTATAATGCACGGTGTTGCAATCGTGTGCTTCTAGCGTGCTGATTAGTGAATTCAATCTCGATCTCACCTCTCAATCTCGAGATCTCGAATCAACATTTTCCAAATTCCGAGATCTCGAGATTTCGATTTCGAGATTGCAAGCAGGCCTATATCAGACTGTACCAATAACTCAGAAACTGTAATTAATTACACACAATTACCAATTATAAAGATTGCAGAGTGCCAGTTTGCGAGATCTCGAGATTGAATTCACTAGTACTGATGCTTACTTCGGAAACGTGGACGCTGAGATAGACGGATAAGCGGCGTCTCGATGCATTTGAGTTGCGGTGCTTCCGAAGGATTTTAGGTGTTAGATGGTTTCAACGCACCAGCAATTATGAAGTCTTGAGAAGAGTAGAACTAAAGTTACGACTTATTTGCGTGTAGATGATTAAAAAGCGCAAAGTGAGTGAGTCTGTTTGGCAACATATGCCTCATGAAAGATAATTGCCCAGTGAGGATCGTGCTGTTTGGTATCGCGAATGGCAACAGTCGTAGAGCCAATCCATGATGTGGTGGACAGACAGCATCAAAGGTTGGTGCGAAGCTGACCTACACGTGATAGCTAGTATGACAGAAGAGACTGGCAGAAAATAACCGAACGCGTAATTGATGACACTATCGAATGATTCGTCCTCCTCTCAAATCAACCAAAATGATTTAAGCAACCAACAGTGTGTTTCGCTAGTAGTTCTAACCAGAGCATTATAACTTTTTGTTGTAGATGAGCGAGGTTCTTAATCGCTCACTGGTAAGCGAAGGAGCCTAGCAAACGGGATTTCCTAGTAACTGCCACTGAAATGAACTAATATTTATCAGTTCATGAAACTGATGAACGAACTGAACTGATGCTTCTCAGTCTTACATTTACTATGGGGGAAATTAATTCTCACGTCGCTTTTCGCTGTTCAGACAGACAGCCGTTTAGAGCATCTTTCGCTCAGACAAATCTGTACTGCTTTTTCTGCTCGTGAACATATTTTAATGCAATACAAATGAATAAATTAAAGATTAGACCAGGCAGGGATTTTTAAGGTCATTTTAGCCGGCGCTGCGCCGCATAATAATTTTCGTTTGCCTTATGAAGTATTTCATTTAGTATCTCTCGATATCTGCAGGGTGACAAATTAAAGGCTCCGGTAAAATTCCAAGTAATGATAGATTAAAAAAAATTTACGAGTTATATATTTCTGAATATAAGCCAATCAACTACTTGACTTGATGAATTTAACATCATAGGGTTGTAAATTGTAATCTTATCTTTCCAGGAATCCGGGATTTGGAATTGGATGGCTTCCCTGTAGTGGCAGTTTTGTGAGTGTCAAAGTCGACTTGTGAGACAAAGGCAAATCAGATACACTTGCTCTCAAAGTTAACAGAATGAGAGAGTAGGCTTAATAGAAAGAATGATGGACACTATAAAGAAAGCAACTTCCTTGATTCTCAATGTGGCTAACGAGCACCAAGTTCCACAACGTTGATGGCTTTCGAAGTGTGTGAGAAGGAAGTGAGTGACTTGAGTGCTTCAGTTGAACTGAACGGCATAGCGTAAAATTAAAATGAACAGGTGAACGTGAGTGAACGAACAAAATAGCTGAATGAGCGAAGAGCTGACTGAGTTGAATAAGTGGCCTTATTCGAAAGCACTGGTGCATTTGGATCCTGGAACGACCTTTAGCATTCAAGTTTCGAATATATATGCATTTATCGATGGAATGTTAATTTGCACCTTAATAGATGAATTTTGCTCTTCATCATTTGATGCAATAATGAAAAAGGAGTATTGTACTTCAAAAAGCAACTGATATGATTTTCGTAATTTGAATTTGTCATGAAAGTTTTTTGCAATTATGATGAAAGAAACTCAGTGGCTACCACATAGCAGCTGGCATTTAAACGCTTTCAATCTTGAGCACATGTTTTCACATTTTCTCTATAATCAGTTAAATAGAATTTTCTTTTTAAAATGATTTTATTTTAAAATAATGTCACTCTTTTTGTACACAAACGGCATGCACATAGCATTTTTATAGTGCACATAACTCTCAAGCACTGTTTTCAAAAAGTGCATGTAGTCTGCTACTTGATGGCTATAATCTATTATCCTTGCTCAATTGTTATAAACCGTAATTTTGTGTCATCAAATTCCGAAAATTGTGTTGGAATATCAAATGATCAAAACCTTTAGCGCATAAGGAACAGACTGTTTTGGCAAATCAATTTCAATAATAACCAACTACATACCCGAACAAAGCCTGCAGCTGAACAGCCAATAGAGCAACTGAGTAAATACTTAGTAATTGACAATATTTAAAAATATCTGAAAATAAAGCTAAGGTACAATCAAAGTCGTCTTGGCAATATGAAAAGTAAGCATGGACAGCTTAAAATTATATAATTTAATATCATAAATAGCATTTCACACACTGCCCTTTTCACGGTCTTTGAGGGAAAATTAGATATCAAAATTAATGAAAAGAAATAGACGCTACAGTCGCCCATTTAACTTCTCTTTATCAACAAGGTTTATAACACTTCTTAAGTCATTGATCAGATGATTTCCTTGATCAAGTTGCGTTTATTTTCTCCCTAATTATGTCGTCTTCATTAAATACAGGACTCTGTTTTCTAAAATGTTTTCCCAATTACAATTCTGTCCACATCGAGTTTTAGCATCTATGGGTCTTTCAATTTTTCAATGTATTTTCGATCATGTATTTCCAATTGCATTCTGTGCATTCCTAGTGTTTGTATTATCTCAAATGGTCACTCAAGTATCTTTAAGTAGCAGCAAAAATTATTTGAAAAGAAAAAGAGAAGCGCTAGGAAAGCAATATATGCGTAGTTAGCAGCAATGAACTCACAGAATGCGATTGGAATAATGCGAGTGAAGCTTCAATGCTTCCAGACATATTTATTCAATATTTTTCCAGACTTTTTCCAGACCACCCTATTTTCCAGACTTCCCAGATTTTCCAGAACCGCGGTCTCCCTGGGTTGTAAGAAGTCTTTTTACTATCCCTGCATGTGTGTGCTACGATTGCAGTTATCGACCAATCGAGTATGACTCGACACCGCAGCTGCAGGCTTTGGTGACCCGATGGGGGTGTTGTAAGGACAGTCTGCCATTGTCTATTGATATGATAGGGGGATCTTAAGTAGTCGGCTGTGTTTTTGCACGTAGCTGCCTGCCGTCATCTACGGCACAACAGTCAATGCTTCCTTCGGCAATCCTTCAGCCTCTTCGCTTGTACCAGTGCGTTAGTGTGTTCTGTAATTCTGATTTTGGATTGTTATACAACTGCTATGTGCCATTTTGCACAGCAGGATACGACGAAAATTCCTCTTCAAAAGCAGATATATCAAAGCCTAAGTTCCCTATAGGTGAACGAGTTGAGGCATGGACATGAGCGATAAATCGGCAAAACTTCACCATCACGAGCTGTTCTCTAGTATGCAGTCTCACCCTTCGGATTGCACCAACAAATCTGAGGATTCACTGAGCAACATCACAAGAAGGAGCTCTCATACCTTATGAATATTTGTAGCTTGTTGGTTATAGCAGAGAGACATGTTTTTAAAAAAATTAAGTGTTAGCCCTAGTAGCCATTCTTCAAATCAAAAACTAAGATGTTGTTTTTCCATATTTTCGCCGTTGACTTTGTCAAGTTTAATGATGAAATGGACAGCATATATAGATATTTGAGCAATTAATCAAAATACAAAACTCACATTTAAACTTATTTGTGTACAATGTTGTGAGTTAAAAACACTACATGCCTTAGAAAAGTAATAAAGAAGTAGGAAACTATTATGCGCAGAAGCTTAGACTTAGCTACCAGCATGAAAAATACACAAAGCGATTAAGATCCAAATGATAATAATAATAACAGTCATTTACTTTCAGACTAGCGTCAATACTGAAAATCGTGAGGCGTTTCACAAATCATTTATAGACATTATCATCAAAAATTGTTTCATTGCAACAGATAAAAAGAAAAGTTAGAAAATAACACATTATTAACATTCAACATGTAAAACCACTATTGTAGACACGTCTCATCGATACTATGTGTGAATAGCTTCTCAAGGCACTTTTACACAATGGCACACAGAATTTCTGTGAATGTCGCAGACGTCTTGGAGTCAGGTGATGCAGTGGATGGTCACTGCCTTCAATCAATAACGAAAACATATTGAAGCTTATAACAGCACGTCGATAGTTGAAAGGTATGAAATTACCGCACAAGCAATCAGAGTGTCCATAAACAATTTTATGAGATCTTATTTGTATTCTCTCAAGAGCCATTGTGTTTGCAACACTTGCACTGACCAAAACCGGTGCGCAATATTCCAGAATACTGCGGATGCAGTTGTTGTAGACCTGCATCAATCTGTCATATGGAAGAAATGGTTTTAGTTGCCGAAGAATATAAAGTTTTGAGGAGGCTTTCTTTGCAACATTATAAACGTGCGAATTGTAGCTTAACTTTGAATCAAAAGTCACACCTAGCAGTTTAATAGAGCTCTCGAGCGGAATATCGGGAATCAATATATCACTGAGATCAACTGAGTCGCGAGCACGAAGAAACATTTGTTGACTTTTCTCAGCTTTGATTGACATACAGTTGTCCGTGGCCCAACATACATTTCTTCGTAAATAGACACAACCGCGGGCTTAATACAGCATCCCTATTCATTTTTCCAGCAATTATAATGTCATCCGCATACTTGACAATAAAAACATCAGACGTATTAGGCAAAGGCATGTCTGCACAAAAATAGCTGGAAGTCATGGGACCAATACAAGAACCCTGTGGATGCCACTACGAACAGGCAAGTAATCACTATGATATCCCTTCCACCGAATTCGTTGGTGACGAGAACATAAATAATTTTCCATGAAAGTCAAAGTAAAGCTACTAAAACCATCAGAAGTAATTTTCTACAATAATAACCGATGCGGTAACTTGTCGAACCTTTTCTCAAGATCCAAAATAAGGAGATGACATGCTATAGTTTCCCGATCCTGTAAACTCAAAGAAATGAAATTGTCTAAATCAAACAAGTAGTAACCCGATTGCAATTTCAAGTCCAAAATATGAAATGCTGACGCATCCCCCTCCCCCCTCTGGCGAGTGGAGAGGAGATGGCCAAGGATGTGTTGGGAGGAATGGGTCCGAGAGGAAACGGGTCCCTGCCCCCCCCCCTCTGGAAGGAAGGAAGGAGTTATCGGGTAAGGGTTGGGAAGGAAGGTGATAGGAATGTGTGAGGGATAGAGTGAGGAAAGGGTAGGTGTTGGTGGTTTTGGGATGAGAAAAGTTGGAAATCGTCATGAAGGAGGGTTCGGATGGGAAAGTGGAGTTCAGATGTGGAATCTACGTGAAATGTTGGGTAGGAAAGGATGGAAGGGAGGAGCAGCAAGGGGTGGAATCTTTGAAAACGGCAGAGTTGGAAAAAGGCGGGGTTTGGTGGTTTTGGGATGAGAAAGTCCATGTTTCGGGTAGAAGGAGTGCTCGGATGTGAAAACGGAGGCCAGATTCGGACTCTACGTGAAATGTTGGGTTAGGAAGGATTTTTCCAGCGACATCGGAGAGAAAAGTTTTGAAGACGTCCCCACCCCTCCTCCTGTCAGACTTCCAACTTTGGTGTTAGAGATCGTAGAAAGTCGTGCAATAGCTCATTTGAAAGCTGAGAGTGAGAAAAATGCAGTGAAAAGTTTGGACCACTTTTCCTGGGTTGAGGGAGGAAAATGTCAGGAAAACGTCAGAGTTGGAAAAGGCAGGTTTTGGTCGTTTTGGGATGAGAAAGTCCATTTTTCGACAGGAAGGAGGTCTCGGATGGGAAAACGGAGTGTAAATTCGGACGTTTTGGAAATTTTGGGTCTAGGAACTTCTTCCCAACTCAATCTGAGAGAAAAAGTTCTGACCCCCCCTCGGCAGCGATCTTCCAACTTTGGTTCCAGAGATCGTAGAAAGTCGTGCAATAGCTCGTTTGAAAGCTGGGAGTTACACTCTGCCTTCGTTTAGAGGTGAGATGTTATTGAAAATTTGGGACATCGGCGAAAAACGACAGAGTTAGAATTTTTATGAAAATCGCTCTAGCGGGTGAAGCAAGCCTCGGACGGGAAAACAGAGACCAGATTTGAAATCAGCGTCAAATGTGTGACAAATAATGTTTTGACCCCCCCCCCCGGCATGGATTGCCGATTGCATATTCACAGGGTATATAAGAACGGGATCGGGAGAGGAATTTCACTAAGTTGAGAAACTGACTACAGGTAAGTCGTTTCTCTTGAGTTCCGATATCGGACTTCTGACTTTCCATTGCTGATATCAGCCAAGGTGTCAGACTTATAGGTTAGTCAGTATAGCATGACTGACCATTTGATGATAGTAGGCCGAAATCTTCAAACGGCTATAACTTTGCTTCTACAAGTCCTTTACACATGATTCAAAAAACATTCGACAGCTCTTGCCGTGCTGTAGGTGACAGACTACTTATAAACGTTTTATGAGTAGTACTAAATTACTGAAAAATTTAAATTCATATTTAATGATAATAATTAAAGTTTTTGAATAAAAAGCAGTCGTTTATGAGTCTCTGTGACTTGGGTCGTTTCCTCTTGTAAATAACTCCACCGATTTTCATGTCAAAATCGGGGCCCGGATACCAACACAGTGACATGACGCACGCTCTGTCCGCTCGCGGTTGGATTTGTGGGTCGAGAGGCCTTGGAGCTGGGATAAGATCCCCTCTGAGTAATGCCTGTAACGGATTCAAGAGCTTAACACCCAAACGGTTGCTGGCTTCCTATCAGGCCTTCTTCGTCTAGCCTCAGTAACTCAGGCTTGGCAACGTCTATCGTTTGTCATTGTAACTTGGTAAAAATGGGGCGGTTACTGCAAGCATTGACGTCAGACCTTATCGCGTCATAGGGGAATCCGTCTTTGTGTTGGGAATTGGTAACGGAAAGCACGGTGACTGCCGATGCCCATACATGGTAAAACTGCTGTTGTCAATTCAAAAGCACGGCCAAATAAGGAAAGTCTGAATCATGGCTCTGTGCTCGCCGGGTATACAAACCGCGACTTTTCTCTAGTCTTCACTCCTGTTTCAAGTTTCAAGACGAACGGTGAGTGCTTTGACAAGGTTTGCTATCAAACTTTGGGATTTAGGATAAATCTAGGAATCATACTCTTTAAATTTTATTCCAACGTTTGCTATCAAATGTCTTTCAATGCATATCAGCAAGTAGTATCCTATAAACACTTGCTATCAAATTTTACTCTATCTTTACAGAATCATAATGACGAAATCGGGAAACGCCAAGATGCTAGTTGGCAAATGCAGTTGCGGCAAGATTGCTAGAGGCAGCGAGCTCAAGAAGCATATTAAAGAGGGGACGGTCGGCGCGCATATGAGAGAGGTGTTGTTAAGAGTGTGCGTACATAATCAGGTGGTATATGGGGAAGGGAATGAGGAGACTTTTATTAAGT
Source organism: Prostheceraeus crozeri (assembly GCA_907163375.1). NCBI lineage: Eukaryota > Metazoa > Platyhelminthes > Polycladida > Euryleptidae > Prostheceraeus > Prostheceraeus crozeri. Next base: position 249,130 of record CAJQUW010005913.1, on the reverse strand, counting down.
GTCATAGCGAGTGTCCGAGTGGTAATATAGCTATGGCAGGGTTCAAGACGTGGTTTGAGGGAGAGTTGTTGGAAAGGGAAGAGGTGAGGAAGGCGGTGGCAACGATTGAGGACGTGGTTGGGGAGAAAGTGGTGACGAAGGCGAGTGATGAGAGTTCGAGTGAGGAAGTTGAGTTGAGAGCTAAAATGAAGAAGGTTGATGTTGATTTGGATAAGGTGATTGAGGATTTGTTTGGGGATATCGGTGATCTGGAGGGGGAGGGGAAGGAAGTGGGCAAGCCGATGGCAGCGTCATCGCCACGGCGGGAAGAGGGGTATGATACGGAGGCGTTTGTGAGGATGAAGGATCGAATGATGGGGTTGGAAAGTGTCAATAGAAAAGTTTTGAAGGAGAGTGAAGAGCTGACGATGAAGGTTGAGGGGTATAGGGCAACGAGGGAAGAGTTGGAGAGCATGAGAAAGAAGGAGAAGGAATGGATGGCGGAAAGGAGCGAGTTGATGAGGAAGGCAGGTTTGGTGGAGAGTTTGCAATCGAGTTTGTCGAGGAAGGATGAAGAGATAGAGCGGATGCGAAGCGTGGTGAAGGAGACAGAGGAGGTGAAGGGTATAAATAAGAGGTTGGCGGGTGAAGTTGAGCGACTGCATGAGCGTTTGAAGTGTCGAAAAAGAAGAGTGTATGAAGTCGATCTTCCCCTCTTCCAAAATAATGTATGTGACGTCCCAACCATTACCGACGACCCCAACGTGACCCAACAATGCTATGAGGGCGACGGAGTCCGGTGTCTACATATGAATATGGACATCACCGGAGAGCTTCAGGACTTCGTCGTCCGAAAAATTCGCAAGAATGTTCCCAGTAAGTTACTTCAACATGATAATTTCCTTGCCGCCTCTAATCTCCTATTCTTTTTCTTTCAGAGTTTTTGCAGAAGTGAGAGGAGTGTCGGTGGACGGAGAACGACCCATGGGCTCTTTTAAGGGCCAACCTTCTAATGCAGCTAAACCGGTCTCAAGCCCACCACATATCTTCGGATATGGAATGCAGAGGGGAAGAAAAATGATGAATGGAATGAAATGGGAGGCCACCCTTGCACCACATGCAACACATCACAGATTTCTCTCTTCGCTAGTGAAGAAGCTCTTGTCAGTGTTGTACAAAAGTTTTACTGCAGCACAGGTTGATGTATAGTTAGAAAGTTTGATCATGGCGTTTTATGAAACACACATGTCATAAAATGTAAGCGCTAGTGTAGTCAAATAATTTTACTGCGGCACACGTTTGTAAAACTAAAGTTTGGTCATCGACGTTTATTCGTAAGTCTAGTCAGAAAGTGTATCATGGTTTGCAAAGTTAGTGTAGTCAAATAGTTTACCGCAACGCACGTTTGTGAAAATAAAGTTTAATCATCGAAGGTTTATTCGTAAGTCTAGTCAGAAAGTGTATCATGGTTTGCAAAGTTAGTGTAGTCAAATAATATTACCGCGACACCCGTTTGAGAAAGTAAAGTTTGATCATTGAAGTTGTATTCATAAGTCTAGTCAGAAAGTGTATCATGTTTTGTAAAAGTTTTACTGCAACACAGGTTGATGTATAGTTAGAAAAGTTTGATCATGACGTTTTATGAAACACAGATGACATGAAATGCAAGCGTTAGTGTAGTCAACTAGTTTTTACCGCGACGCATGTTTGTGAAAATAAAGTTTGATCATTGAAGTTGTATGACTGACCGAACTCATTACAGCACTAGAACGTTTTATCGAAAAGGTTTTACTGCACAGTGTAGATTGTCTTGTAACTTACTTTCACAGTGTTAGAAAGTTTTATTGGAGACAGTTGCCAAACGTTTCCCTATTAGAAAATTCAAACTCCATGACTGTTAGATTAGCTTCATCAGGTTTACTAAAAGCAGTTTTCTACTGCAGTGAGACTGCGAGTTTAGAATGTTATATGAAAACAGTGTTCACCTCAGCATTAGAAAGTTTAGCACAACACAAGTGTCATGAAAAAATACTTTATTTGGTCTTTGATTTAACATCATTGAAACCCACTTTACTAATAGCAATGACAATATGGTTTATTTTATTCAGAAGCAAATGATCGCCGTAACCATGAAAGTTGTCCATCCGAGAAATAATCTTCCGCAGATGTCGTGTATAAAACTCAGAAGCATCAGTAACATATTCTTGTCCGTAGGAACGAAATTGAAAGTCAACACTTTCCGCTACTTCACCTTGTGGAAAATGAATGTAATTGACATTTGCAATTAAATGAGCCTTGATGAGACTGTCTTTGAAATAAGATATCAACTCCGTAAATATTTCTCGTGTGTAGTCTAAACATGCTTCCAATTCTGTCTCCTCCCTTTGAAACTCAAGGATGTAATCTTGTATTAAGCCTCCGAAGCACTCTTGATGAAAACGAATCGTGCAATCATCATGTTTCAATGTATTGACTTCAGATGCCTTGGTTGAGTCTATTGCTAAACAACATTTTTTCCTAACACGATTTCAATAACGCGTTACAAACGTGCGTACGCACATCGGGAACTCTAGCTCGTCTGTGATTGGACGAGAGGTCTCATCCATTCACCGCTTAGGAAAATCTTATAAAAGGCAGTTCACCAGCTCTGCTCTTCACATTTATCTTTCACAAGGTGAGTGTCGGTGAGCTCCTGCTATCAGGTTGTTATCATGTAGTCTCTTGCTATCAAGAGATTCGCTTCTGCTCATAAAACATATCATCGCTGCAATACCTCCTTTGCTTGAGAGTTCCTTCGGGACGGTGGGCACTGCCGTAGAGGGATTGTGTTGCACGGGTTGTTCGTCGTTTGTTAGACCGAAACCTCTGAGCCGTTGCTCATGTTGGGCGTTCGAATTCATACTCAACGTGATGCTTTCTCTCGCCAGGTCAGAGTACTTTAGCCATTCGATAAAGGGTAGTCTTTATGATATGGAGTAGAGTGAAATGTAATTCATTAGATGTCACTTCAATGATTGTTCATAAACGTTGACTAGGCAAATGAAACGATTCTCACCTTTCCTTTTCAGTGATTGAAATTTTACAATTCATTACCTGCTAACTGTCCGACATGGAATTCACAAAAGTTGAAAATTACTGCATTGCCGCCGAGATGGAGAAGGCCACCATTGAGCAATGTAAGTTTTGTGTGATGGGGTAAGGATGAGGTGCAGGTTGTGCTAATAAAACTCTTTAACTAGCGCCATTAGGTTTGCATGTGTGTTGAACGCAGGAATTAATTTTCATAAACCTTTAAATAACACCATGAGGGTAGGAATCATGTCCTTATTAATTTTCAACGAAAATCAAGACCCCTACCCTCTCCCTACTCCGTGATTTTCAAAACCGAAACTATCATTTCGAAAAATTCATTGTAATGTGTTTATGGGAAATCTCTCACCACCATCTCTTCTTCCGTTTCAGTGCATGAATGTATTCGAAATGGGGAACCCGTCCCTGAAGGAGCAATCGGGCAAGCTTACGAGCGGCTCGGAAAGTGTAAGTACCCTCACCTATGAGAGTTGGAATGTCATGTTTTAGCACTTCTGTATTCGTATAGCTGGCTCTCCATCATTGTTGTCCCCGCAACCTCTAATCTAATCTCTTTTTCCTCTCTACAGATTTAGCCAAGAAGGAGAAGTGGGAAGAAGCCGCGAGGCGGAGATTTAATGACGAATTTCTGGCCCTACCTTCCCGCCCATCTACCTCCACCCAAGGTGCAACCCTTCTCTCGGGCATCGTCATCGCCCCACTTCCACCGCCTGCTCCGCTCCCTGCACACGTCCCTGTTCCAGTCCCTGCTCCACGCCACCACGTCCCTCCGACACCGAAGCCCAGGACCCTTCCACCATCGGCTCGTGTCCCTCTCCTACCTCCTCCTCGTCCTTTCTTGCTGCCGGAAATCAATTCAGTAGGTGGTAAGTAACCGTGATTGGGAAGTAGGGGTGGGGTTAAGACTTCAAACTTGAAATGTTGATCATGTTACTAATCTCTTTGCTCTTTTTCTCAACAGATCTAGCGGCCTACCTCTTGCACGGCGACGTTCCCTCCCGTCCCATCATCCCTGCATCGCCACCACCACCTGCAGCGACCGACCTCCCTCTCCTCTCCGTCAAGTCGGTGGAGAAACTGTTGGAGCAGGAGGAGTTGGAGATAGTCGGAGAGGAGAGGGAGATGGAAGTCGAAGAGAAGGACTTTCGATGCCAGCGGTGTGACAGGGTCTTCGCCTCAGCCTACAGTTTGAGACGTCACACCGCTGGCCATGTCTGCAGGGGAGCAAAGCGCCGACTGATCCCTCAACGGCCCAAGTGTGAAGGTTGCGGACGCACGTTCTACAACATCACCAACTTGTGAGTCCACATCGAAGGCGGTTCCTCTGGGAGTGTGAGGCAACCACCAACGTCATCAGGTAGGAAGCATCCTTCATCCCACGTCGGCTTTTCCTGTTCTTCGTGTCAGAAGACCTTTCCTACAGAGTTTGTTCTTTCTTCATACACACTCTGTCACACACATTCCACTGAGCTTTACACTGACAACAACGTCACTCTAAGGCTGAGCAAGTTTTCCCTTGAGAGGCTCGTTCGCGATTATCAGTTAGAAAGCTCTGAAGCTGTGCAAGACATTCATCCTTTCTTAATGAATAATATAGGCTTAGTTCATCAAATGTTGACGAGTTTAGTTAGATTTTTACTTAAGGGCATGTTCTATCTCACTGCTCGTTTCAATAAGGTAGACAGTAGCACGGGAGAAGTAGAGTCCACTGTGACCATTAGGATAGCCTCCTGTGCTGCTGATCTCATAGGTGATGTAAACGAGTGGATAGAGAGACATGCGACCTATCTCGTCAGTAACTTAAATAAATTTAATGAAAGAGACAACGGTCTGGTCTTTGATGGGATAGAGAAGGTAGACATTAAAATCAATCTTTTAGAAAATTTACAAGGGAGTGGTTGTTTCACCCTCCCCAAAGCACTGGCTGACAAAAAGGCTGTCATCAATGTAGAGTGTCAGTCCCAGTGTTTCAAGTATGCCGTCCTCTCCATTCTTCACTATAATGATATAGGTATGCATCGTCAAAGAGTCACCAAGTATTGTGAATGAGAGGATGACCTTAAGTTTGATGGGTTAGATGTCAACACACTAGATTTTAAAGGCATCACCCAATTTGAAAAATTGAATAACATTAAGATCGTCGTCCATCTCTGGGAAAAAGGTCTGAAGGGCGTAAAGTATAACAACCGCCAAAGTAACCTCGACCAGGTTGTCAATCTTCTCCTGGTCTATAGCGACAACCACCCAGAATGGCATTATTGTGGCATTCCTAAAATTTCTAGATTGTATTACCACCAGCAAAGTTATGATAACAAACATTATTACTGTGATCGCTGCACGCGGCGTTTCACATCTAAACCATTTTTTGAAGAGCATTACGAGTGGTGATCTCAGGGTAAACTTCAAATGGAAGTCATGCCCAAAGATAAATTTTATAGGTATGAGGAAAACGGCAATGAGCTCAGTCCCATATGTACCATCTATGCAGACATTGAATGTTATATTGAACAAGAAGACCTAAGTCATGAGCCAGCAGCCATTGCCTGCTATGAAGTTTGGCATCCATATTATAGGAACCAAAATAAAATGCATGTGTGGCAAGGCGAGGAGTGCGTTGAAAACTTCCTCAACTTTTTAGATAAGAAAGCCCGTTTTCATCAACGCTATAAAACGGAGCTGACTAGGAACCCATCTGCTTCACAGAAGCCGATAAAATCAAGTTTGATAGGACCACGAAATATCCCCGCTGCTGTTCATCCTTTGATGATCAGCAACATAAGAAAGTGAGGGACCATTGCCATCTCAGTGGTAAATTTAGGTCTGCCTTATGCAGTAAATGTAATATCAAACTTAGGCTCAAACGGCGAACGCTCCCCGTCATCTTTCATAACTTTAAATGTTATGATGCTCACATCATCATTCGCCATGGATTCGGTAAAATGAAATCCTGGTCATCCAAAGTGATTGCACAAAGTAAGGAAAAATTTATGTGCATCACTGCTAAAGTACAAGTCGATAAGACAAAGGAGGGAAGCCTGTCTTCTAAGACATAAAGTTTCTAGACAGTTTCCAATTTATGTCTTCTTCCTTAGCCGCGTTGGCTAATAATTTAGAAACACTTCCCCTCACTCAACATTTAAAGAAAGACTATCCCAACATAAGTGACAGTCTGATACGACGGAAACGGGTGTTTCCTTACTTATTTTAGTTCAATGGACACATTGAAAGAAACATCCCTTCCGTCCATCGATAAATTTAAAAATGATTTGACGGGTGAGGACTGTTCGCTGGATGATTATAGGCATGCAGAGCAAGCATGGTTAGAATTTAGGTGTCGCACTTTTGGTGACTACATGCTTGCCTACTTAAAATTAGACGTCTATCTGTTGGCTGACGTGTTTGAGACTTTTAGGAAAGTCACATTAGAACAGGACGCCTTAGACCCCGTCCATTTCATTTTGTTAGTCTGCCGGGTCTGTCCTATCAGTCAGCCTTCAAGATGACGAAAGAGAGCATTCATTTACTGCAAGATGCAGAAATGTACACGTTATTTGAACGTGGTATTAGGGGTGGCTTAACATTTGTCTACAAACATGTTGTCAACAGCACCAAAGACATAGGATCGACCACGCATTTAATGTACATAGACCAAAATAATTTGTATGGGAGTGCACTCTCCAAGTCTTTGCGACAATCTGACTTCCAATGGGTAGAGCCCATGACATTGAACACTTCTCCAATCCAGCACACATCATGGCACTGCGAGATGAGGCCGACATACGTTAATTATTTGAAGTCGACCTCATCTATCCAGACTGTATTAAGAATAGGACCGTTGATTTTCCTCTCCCACCCGAATCTGGCATAGTCAGTCCAGATATGTTCTCTCCCTTTATGGTAGAACACAATTAGAAATATGAGGCGGAAAATGACTTAAACTATAGACCCACTAGGAAGCTGTTGCTCACCCAATTGAACAAGCAGCATTACATCGTGCACTATTCCATCCTCAAATTCTATCTAGGTATGGGGATGCAACTTGACAAAGTCCATCGCGCTATCCAGTTTAGGCAGAAGCCCTTTCTAAAACCGTATATAGAATTAAATAGCAAGAAACGGGCTGAATCCAAGAATCCTTTCGAAAAGGACTTCTTTAAATTTAAGAATAATGCCCTCTTTGGTAAAACCATGGAGGATGTAAGAAAGCGCATGGACTATCGTATCGTGACTGATCCGGAAACGAGTATCAAGTTATATCGCTCCCGGTTGTTTTGCCACCTTGATGTCATTTCCGAAGACATCACTGGTTTTAAAATGCTAAAATCCAAAGTAGAACTTTGCAAGCCCATTTATGTCGGTCAAGCTGTCTTGGATCACTCCAAGTTAGAAATGTACAAGTTGTTTTACCTCACCTTCAGAACTTGTCCATTGATCCAACATGTGGAATTAGTAGGAGGCGATACAGACAGCTTCTTCCTAGCTTTGACAACCACTAGCCAAGTGAAGCAGGAAGACATTTTAAAATATTTAGCACCCAAGTTTGATAGTTCCAACTATCCCACTGACCATCCGCTTTACTCTACCTCAAATAAAGCGAAGCTTGGCTGCTTCAAGGATGAGTGTGCCGGCAAACAGATAGAGGAGATGATCTTGCTTCGCCCCAAGATGTACTCCATGAAGCTAAAATCCTCAGAGCTTTCTATTAAACGGGCGAAAGGCATCTCGAAGTCAATCGTTAGAAAAATGACACATAGGGACTATCAAGATGCCTTAGATTCACTTAAAATTAAACAAGTAGAAATCTTCATTTTAAAATCACAGTCGCATCAAGTCAGAGCAACGACGTTTAGGAAACGAGGTCTCTCAGCTTGGGAAGACAAGCGATGCTGGATGAGTCCTAACCACTCATTACCGTACGGCCACTCACCAGACACTCATCTACCTCCACCCAAGAGACAGAAACTTTCTCTTCCTCCGTCCGGCGATGTATGATGATGAATGCTTCCTCTCTGTTGTGGTTGATTTTTGCTTTTTTCACTCCATGGCGTTTTCTATGGGGCGTTGTGAGTGAGTGCCTTGTAACATGCGTCCAACTTCTGATCACTTCATATCACCGGTTTTCCTGACTTTGTTTTCTCCCTGTACAGTTTCCGGCACATCAGTGACTTTGTTTTCTCCCTGCATATCAGTGACTTTGTTTTCTCCGGTGATGTGAGCCATACAAACTTTGTTTTCTGCTACCATCAGTATTAACTATGTGTGACTCTGATGAAATGTCTTTCATTCAATAACATATCATGAAGAGACTGTCTCGTTTTTCTTTTGACATAAAGATGGGATTCTCACTCAATAGATAGAAGTAAAAGTTTAGATCATTTTATAAGATGGGTAGGGTTAGAAATAGAGTTGATGATTGTAAAGTTAGAAATAAAGTTATCACCATTTCGCTGTTTGTAAGATAGGTGAAATGTAAATGAAGTTAGAATCACTTCACTGTTTGTAAAATTAGAAATAAAGTTATACCATTTCGCTGTTTGTAAGATAGGTGAAATATAAAATGAAGTCAGAATCACTTCACTGTTTGTAAAGTTAGAAATAAAGTTGACGTTTGTAAAGTTAGAAATAAAGTTGATGATTGTAAAGTTATAACCATATCACTGTTTGTAAGATAGGCGAAATATAAAATGAAATCAGAATCACTTCACTGTTTGTAAAGTTAGAAATAAAGTTGACGTTTGTAAAGTTAGAAATAAAGTTGATGATTGTAAAGTTAGAAATAAAGTTATCACCATGTCGCTGTTTGTAAGATAGGTGAAATATAAATGAAGTCATAACCATGTTAGAGTTTGTAAGTTAACTTCCTCACTAACGAATGCAACATCATGACAATCTCTTCGGCTTAGGTAACATCAACCACTTTGCTGACTCATGTCAATAAATAGCTCTGACTCATGAAGGGGTAAGGCGTCAGTCATAAGAATCTAATCAGTCTTGTTCAACCTTTTCACCGACACGTGTGTGGGCGTGTCATTCAACATCGATGGCGCCTCACGTCAGACAGTGTGACCTTTTCACTGACATGTGTGTGGGCGTTATTTATCAGACAAAGCGATGGCGCCTCACGTCAGACAGCGTGACCTTTTCACCGACATGTGTGTGGGCGTTATTTATCAGACAAAGCGATGGCGCCTCACGTCAGACAGCGTGACCTTTTCACCGACAAGTGTGTGGGCGTTATTTATCAGACAAAGCGATGGCGCCTCACGTCAGACAGCGTGACCTTTTCACCGACAAGTGTGTCGGCATCATTTCATGTCTATAATTAGCGCTGACTCATCATAAAGTGATGAATCTTGTTGATGACCTTTTCACCGACAAGTGTGTGGACATCATTTCATGTCTATAAATAGCGCTGACTCATTATAAAGTGATGAACCTTGTTGATGACCTTTTCACTGACAAACGTGTGGGCGATAGTTCATTGCGATGACTCATTCAAAACACATCATGTGATTAACACAATTCTATTAACTGTGACTCATACAGGTAACGCATTAAAGATTTAACAATGTCAGCTACTTTACTGATATCACGTAAACCAGTCATGATGCAATGTCCGTTGTGAAACACTGCAATATGTACAGGATGCCACTTCCGAATCAGAGCAGCAGGAAAGAGTTCACTTTCATAAAATATACAATGATGACTGGTTTTAATGTTGGCTAGATTCACTAACACCTTCAATTGAACAGACACTACTGTATTCTTCAATGTCAGGGGACTGAGGCGTAGATGAGGCATGAGTGTTCGCATTTTCTTGACGACTTCGTAACACATGGACTGCATCACGAAATGAGAAAGGTTTCCTAGGACTTGGATTTAGCCTCAACGAAAGATTTGAAGATTCCGACCGTTGCTCATGCGAATGACCAACATTTGCGGACGACCGCGATGATAGACTGAATCAAGAAGATGGGTATGCAACTGTTCTAAATCGATGTATCTTCTGAGATTCATTTCGCACATGGCGTTGATGATGCGGATGGGGAGCATGACTCACAAATGACATGAGGGTTGAGTGAACTTCCCTTTTATACATTTCCTATGAGGGTTTTGGAATCGCAATGTAGCAGTGATCATTATGTAGAATCATCTCTTGAATGCGAATAAATACATTGCCGTCTCCCACGTTAATGACACGGCAAGAGTTGGATAGGATTGCGCGATGCAACCTTCGTAGATGAAAGCATTCTAGAGTTATCTGAAGTTGACGTTTCGTATCATGAAATGTAACACACTGACTTTTCCATGATACATGGAGCCATGCTGATAATTTCCACATGATTAAAACCTGAGTGAAGAAGGGTATGCCTAAGAAAGAAGGAGAGAGAGAGTCATGTTCATGTGTGGCATGGTGAGTGTACATTTTCTTTCTTGATACGGTGGTCGTTAGGCCGTGGTCTCATAAAGACCGATGGTGCGTTCTCAGTGTGTGGAGAGTGTTACTGTAGTTGATCATCATCAACATGGACATCATTTTTAAAGGTGATGGAGACAAGATAGGGATTCAACGTAAACAACCTTCCGTCCCTGCGCGGACCCATGTAGATGGTTTGAATTTTAATTTCGAAGGAGTAGAATCCTTTTCCCAAAATAGGGAGTGGTTTGCAATTGAGTACGTCGAATTCTCTGCCCTCCTTTTCATGGATGATGAGACATTGTCTATCCATATGAACATACATGTATCGTCTTTCCATGATGGGTACTTGTGTCCGCTTCCCATTGTGTCGAACAATTTCTTTGGGAATCGTGAGATTTTCTTTCAGGAATGTTTCAAGAGTATTGAATTGTAACCGTGTCCAATAGTCTAACGGTACACACACGGCCAGTCCATACTTTGTTGACATAACCTTTAGATAATCTATCCGATGACTTGAGTTTTTATGGTCACGCCTTCTCCATGATGAGTTATCTTTTGATTGAAAGCACTTTTACCCGATGCTAAAGTAAGGGAGTTCAGTGTACTCACTGCGAGAGCAGAGGAGTTCATGGCTTCGAGCAACTGCATGGTTACCGCAAGGACGGAAATGATTGCCATGAGCTCAGTCGTCCGTTTTATAAGCAGACCTAGCTCCAATCACATGCGTTTCCCTTTTCTCGTTTTCCCTGTCTTTGTTATGTTAGAAAGAGTTATCGCACGTGAACTTTTGACTGCGTGGGTGGAAACCTTCCCTCTTACAAAGTCGTTCTAGTCCTCACAAAGACTTGAGTGACACACCCCTTCTAGCGAACAAAGGTGCATTCATTTATCTAACAAAGAGCCTGATAGTAATGCACAAAGCGCAATGACTCATGTTATGACACGCCCATTTGTCGAACAAAGACGCAATCATTTATCTAACAAAGCGCAATGACTCATGTTGCTCTATACACCATTACAAAATACTCAGTGAAAAGAAATCTTTATTGCATCTACACAATGTGTCGAGCATCAAACAAAGTCGTGGATGTAAACACACTCAGTTGAATCATGATATGTTTAACAACGTATGCATTTCCTTCCATCGTCTTCTATTCTCTCCATAATTTTCTCCATATGACGACCACAAAATTGATCACTAAGAGTAATCCATTCTGTGCAATAAGATCCAAAACGAAGTGGTTTTTGCAAATCTTTCAACTCTATATAAGCAACGAGTCTACCCTTTAGTCTTGAGGTTGTAAACTCTCAATCAATCTTTTGAAGAGAGGAAGGCTTTCAGTGAGCACTACTTTCATTTCATTCATCTTCATTTTAAATGTAAGTTTCCAATCTTGTAAAATTCCATCGAATCCTTGTTGATCAAGTGTCAAATGACACATGTGGTTACTTAAGGTACGATGCGCCATCATAAACGTTGTGACTATAGATTTCACATTGCTTCAATGACTTCCACTATGAATAAAACAGAAATAACAATCATGTTCCACTGTAAGTTTATTCAACACCAGACAAAATTCACAAGTACAGAATACACTTCATAAAATGATCATCATTCATTCACAAGGAGTAAAAACATGTTTTACATTGACCCATGCTGTTGACAATAATATAGATACAGTTCATAAACGTCATAGAGACTACAATGCCAGCGTGAAGAGAGTTTTGCAATGTAGGTAGCTTTATTTCTGGTATTACAATGGGATGGTGGTCTGTACAAATGATGTCTCTCACCGAAACATACAGCCATATCAAAAATCATTTCATCTCTAAACTTCTTTTGATCACGATGCATATGATAGTCTTGTCTTACACGATCTACCCAACATGGTAAATATAAATTATCAATGTGTAACTGAAGTGTTGTTGCTTCTTGTTCAGAATCATTTCCTAATATTTTAACAATATGAAAACCTGACAGCCACCGTTTGAAATCACTTATCAAATACGTTTCATTTACAAATCCGATATGAATCAAAATAGAAGGATCAAGTCCATGCACATGACGTCGTGACCATTCGTCTTTGTGTGGAGGACAGTAGGCAAATCTATGATATACACTAACAACAGTTTGATCACTTTCTCTCATTGCAATAGCACTCAATTCCTGCATGGGTGTTCCCTCACTGTCTATGAAGATGACAACCTACAATATCAAAAAGACTTCATTACAAAATAATACATTGAGCAGGAACTTTACAAGGATGTCTGTCCTTTACATAACAAAAGATACATACAACATGATTATAATGTTTTATTTGAACATAACGCGCAAGACCGCGTTTTCCACATTCACTACATACTAACTGATTACAATACTTAAGATTTCTCTTTGGTGGTAACACCATCTTTCTTTGATGTGCGACGACGTTTAGGTTTAGTGACAGGTTCTTGACACTCTTTGACACAAGAATCAATGACTTTCTCAATGTGATCAAGTCCTGTTAACTCAGGTTGATGATGAATTTGAGCAATGCGTAAATTGAGAGAAATCGAATTACCGACAGATTGATGAGGTCCAACATAAACAGCAGGCACCTCAATATGAAAGGAATAAAAGCCTGCACCTAGCGATGACAATTCTGTTTCAACTGACTGTTCAACTGTCACTACTGAAGTGACTTTACAATACTTGCTTTGTAAAATATAGCAGCGAGTGCCGCGATACAATGGTTTATAATAAGAAGTTTTCTTTTCTGGCCACAACTGTAATAGTTCAGTAGGAATAAGAGCCTTTTGCCTCACAACGTCTTCTAAAATGTCAAGCTGCTGACGCAACCAATTATCAATAGGGATACTCAGGTTTTGACCGCAACGTTTTATTTGCGTATCCACTTTTGGCAAGTATACCGCCGGCGTTTGAAGATAGAGTCGAACACCGTTGTAGCGCACTTGTTGTTTGTAGGTAGGATAGCCGTGAATTACCTTTTCAATTTTCGGATTCCACAGCTCGAGATGTTGAGGATTCAGCGATGCAGCAGTTGGAGTAGGATTCATGGCCATGGCAGTCTGTAACGAAAGAATACCACTAAGTACATTCATGATCATCAGAGAAAAGAAAATTGTTAGCTTAGCAGTGACATATGAGGTGACCCTTAAGAGGACCTTTTGGAGCGTTCACAGGATTTAAAGCTTATCACCAAAGTCTAAGTCTTCGTCATCGTCCAGTAAATTAAATGTCTTGGGCTTAGGAGCCGAATTGAGTTTCAATTCCCTAAAAGACTGAAAGGTAAAGCGTCTAGGTGGTGGAGGCGGAGGTGGTGGTGGTGATGGTTCAACAAAATACGCTTGTACAATCATCGGCCGCACACTCTCTTGCGTCTCTCTTCTAAAATGCTGGTAAGGTTATGCCACACCGTCATGACACTCACTTGTAAATTTGCAAACAGGATTGATCAGACGAAGTTGAGAGGGGAGAATGGCTTCAGCAAGTCACACACGCTTTCCAAGTCATGAGAATGAAATGAAGAGAAAATGGGGAGACGTCTGCTTTTATAGTCTCCTGCGAATCCACATTTGACACTATGTGAGCCAATCAGAGACCTCCGTTTCTCCCCTGACTTCGTTGACGCAGGGAAAAGGAGGCACGCGGACGTCTGACTCATGAATGCTTTTCCCAAATCTTGTAATCTAGTTTAGCACATTGAGTTGAATATGAATGTGTTTTATGCGACATAAGAGCAAGTTGGATCCATGCTCATGAAATGAATCTAGTCGAGATGCAATTTTCGCCATGTGTCGCTGATAAAAATCTTTGGGATCATGTATCGTCTCTGCAGAATAGGATGCAAAATGAAACACTACACGCTCACCTGCATGTTCATCAGTCACTTTCTCAAATTCAATCTCTGCAACTAATCGTCCTTTCACATCTTTATTTATCAAACTGTCCATGAGCTGTTGGAAAACGAAGTAACCTTTAGCGATAGCAAATTCTAAGTCTGCCTTTTCATGATGAAAGGAGATGATGTAGTCCCTAATCACACCACGAAGACTTTGTCGATGAAAACGTAGTGAACAAAATTCATTCGTAAACTCTACTGCTTCTATCATCTTTCTTCCTTTCACTTTGGAGACTTAGCATGAATGACATTCAGATGCAGAATGGCACGCTGATTCCAAATCTGATCTCTGTTTTCCCGTCCGAGGCTTGCTTCACCCGCTAGAGCGATTTTCATAAAAATTCTAACTCTGTCGTTTTTCGCCGATGTCCCAAATTTTCAATAACATCTCACCTCTAAACGAAGGCAGAGTGTTAACAAGCCATGTTTTCCACTGAATTTTTCTCACTCCCAGCTTTCAAACGAGCTATTGCACGACTTTCTACGATCTCTGGAACCAAAGTTGGAAGATCGCTGCCGAGGGGGGGTCAGAACTTTTTCTCTCAGATTGAGTTGGGAAGAAGTTCCTAGACCCAAAATTTCCAAAACGTCCGAATTTACACTCCGTTTTCCCATCCGAGACCTCCTTCCTGTCGAAAAATGGACTTTCTCATCCCAAAACGACCAAAACCTGCCTTTTCCAACTCTGACGTTTTCCTGACATTTTCCTCCCTCAACCCAGGAAAAGTGGTCCAAACTTTTCACTGCATTTTTCTCACTCTTAGCTTTCAAATGAGCTATTGCACGACTTTCTACGATCTCTAACACCAAAAGTTGGAAGTCTGACAGGAGGGGGGGGACGTCTTCAAAACTTTTCTCTCTGCGATGTCGCTGGAAACATCCTTCCTAACCCAAAATTTCACGTAGAGTCCGAATCTGGCCTCTGTTTTCCCATCCGAGGTCTCCTTCATGACGAAAAACGACTTTTCTCATCCCAAAACCACTAACACCCACCCTTTTCCAACTCTACCGCTCCACCCCTTGCCTCCCAGGAAAACTCCTCCTGCCTTCCTTCCCCACCCAAAATTTCACGCAGATTCCGAATCTGGCCTCCGTTTTCCCATCCGAGCACTCCTTCATGTCGAAAAATGGACTTTCTCATCCCAAAACACCATCAACACCTACCCTTTCCTCACTCTATCCCTCACACATTCCTATCACCTTCCTTCCTAACCCTTGCCTCACTGCTCCTCCTTCCTTCTTTCCAGAGGGGGAGTAGGGACCTGTTTCCTTCTCTCGGACCCATTCCTCCCAACACATCCTTGACCAACTCCCTCACCTTCCTTCCAGAGGGGGGGGGGGCTGAGTCAGCATGATGACTCATCGATGACTCATCACTGCACCGCACCGTGCTTGAATTTGCCACGGGGTTACTACTCGAACACTTTGGTCTAAATCAATGACTGCACATGTGGTGGAACTTTTTTTCCTGTATCCAAATATTCTTTTATCATGCGTATCAGCAAACTCGGTACAAATAAACTTTAATAAAAGTGTCTCAAAAAGGCGTTCGAGAAGCGGAAGCAGTGGACTAATATTGGTCTAATTAGGTGGAGTCTTCTTCATGTCAGCATTCTTCCACTTTTGAAGTCGCTGAAGTTAGCACCAACTTTTTTCAAACATTTTGCTCAAAGATGAAAACCATTCAGAGTGTCTTAATCATTGTGTGTTGCTCAACGCCAACCGCCACCTGATGTTCAAAAACAAATAGATAAGCGGATATAATAGACACCTTGCTATACGCCAATGAAACGCTCGATGGCTGTGGCAGCATCTACGAGAGTTACTGTTTCTACCAATAAAATTGTTTGATTGAACCATCTATACATGAATGAATTCAATTTTGCATGGACTCACTTCTCAGTACATTGCGATTGAAGATTTTATTTGGGAATAGGACATCACTACATAATTTCTCCCAGTTTCAATGTGATATACATGCTGACCATTGACAAAGCTCATTTGTTTCACGCTGTCTAAGCAAGATAATAAAACGTCACTTACAACACGATGATACAGCTTCCCGGCGAGATCATGCAGATTAATCGAAGACACTTTGAATCACACAACCGTTATCCTGATTGAAACAGTTTTCAATTTGATATCATCTTCTATGCCAGTGATATTCTTGAACAAAACACACCGTAAAGTATTCGGAAAATCAATTTGAATTATTCTCATCAAGCACTCGCCGTATATGCGTGATTCATCATCGGTCATATTTGGTCACATGTGACCGATGATGTGACGAAAAATGTGTCACATTTTTAAGCTACATGTACACAATCATTATGATTAAAACAAGTCTTTAATCAAACTATATTCAATACTATACATCTTCTTGCTAATGATATTCTTGAACAAAACATACCGAAGAGTATTCTGAAAATCATCTTGAATTATTTTCATCAAGTACTCGCTGTATGTGCATGATTTATGATGATTCATCATCGGTCATGGAAGTCACATATGTGATCACATGTGATCGATGTGACGAAAATGCATCGGGCACATAATTGGTCACATATTGGGCACAGTTTGGCTTACAGTGTACCATTTATTTGCTATCTTGTACACGCATGTTATCGGTGGCGATTGACCATAGATCACGATGATTGACTTTTGCACCAAATACCACAATTGGGCACGACTGTGTGGCATGAATGAAAAGGCACTTCATGCAACGTGTGTTATTTTGTGATAAGTGCAAAATCGAATAAAAAGATGATTCATACTTTTCAGCTTATGCAAAAGAAACCATGTTTGACTATCAATGCGCAGCCGATGCGGTCATGGTCCATTTTAATTTCTAATCTAGATGAACCAATCATGTATAGGAGACGACAAAACCGCTGATAAACATCATTTGACAAAACCCATATAGCCCCAGTCGTGCCAATAATGCCCCGTGGATGGTGACACCTTTACAAAATCGCTTCTAATTTTTTTCTTATGGATCCTAGAACATCTATCTTTTTTGGAAAGTTGGCAGATACGCTCTTCTTGCCATGCATGTGAGTTGTTCTGGGACGTAAAGAAATGCCTTTGTAAAAAATAAGTCTGAACTCTTAGGGTGCCTACATAGAGTACGGATATATAGGTAAAGTGTCGACTCAAAAAGTATCTGTAGGTAGTGATGAAAATTTTCCGGAAAATTTTCGAAAAAATCGGAAAATATTGGAAAATTTTGAAAGTTCTAATTTTTTGTGATAGGCCCTATGCTTTGACCGCTTCTACAGCCGAGGCAGCTACACACCAACAGCATGGGTCTAAAAGTGGTGATCTTGATCATCATTTTGATTAAACCGATTTTGAAAAATGAAAAAATTTGAATTTTTGTGACATAACTTTTACGTTTTCTATCTCAGCCGATCGAGGCATGCATAGACACATCAATAGAATTGTTCCAAAACTCTTGATTTCATCATATCATTTCGATTAAAACAATCGTAGCAATACGAATCTCGTCCGTGGATTTTTGAGCATTCCTTTGCTACCAGTGGCGTGGCAATTTGTTGCCATTTTTAATATTATAACACAGACATCTTTTGGACAAAGTGAATTTTTTCCTTTACAATAGGGGTATAATTTCATGCATTGTGAAAGATCTGGAGCAAAAATAATGCACTTTATTTTGGAGTCTGTTTATGGCTTGAAAGTTAAGCTTTATTATGCAGCCTTGATTGCAATGATACAAATTCTCCATGTGTTGATGAACATGTGAAGCACAAGCACACAGTCCAACACAGCATTATATATGAGCGACCATATATTGGAAGATATATAAAGACTGTAAACTCGTGAGATATTTGGAAACTAAAGATATCTGTGATGAGTAGAAGAATATCTATATGATAGCTTCGAACTTCGGGCGTATTGTCCGATATCTTCGTGGAGCACAAACTACACATTCCATTTGTAGCTGGTTCAGATGGTTCAGATAGTTCCAAATAGATTTCAGATCTACTTAAATGAATTTCAGACTTTTCCAGATGAATTAGAGATTCTCCAGTTGAATCTAAGATCCTTTCAAAGTTGAGTTTCTGACAGATATCTCAAATTCAATTAGAGAAATCTGAAATTCATTTAATGTCTGATATTCAGTTGGAAAGATCTGAAATAGACATGGAGGGTGCAGTTGGTTCCAAAAGTTAACATGCAGGGATGATAGAGAAGTTTTCGGACTTTGAATATTACATAGTCTTTTCAAACGACTGCAACAAGTCTCAAAAACAAAGGCAAAAACGTCAATCACCAAAAAAAATTTCAAAATTTTCCAATGGAAAATTTTCCGGAAAATTTTGAAAAAAATGGAAAATTTTCTGGAAAATTTTCCATTTGCATCACTATCTGTAGGCAGTGAAAATTTTTATATGAAAAGATTTAGTTTTTTGCGGAGATTACGTTCCCGTGGTCCAAAAAATTATTTGAGCAGTTTTAAAACAGTCAAAATTTTGCCAATTTAGATAGTCTACCCGGCCAACAAAAAACCTGCCGCTACCTATTGATTCGTAGCAGGTACGTGGCATTTGGCCCACCCAGCTACTTATATGCTACATAGCAAAATTATCGTATGGCAACATCTGCTACTTAATCGTATTTAATCGTTTTGTAGAGGAATGTGCTACTTAATCGCTACGTTGTGCTACTTTAGTGCTACCTTTGCTACCTTGCAGCTACTTTAATGCTACCTTGCGGCTACTTTGATGGTACTGTTGCTACCTTGCAGTTACTCAAATGCTAGTATGGCTTGTAGTTGTTCAAATGCTACTTAATGCCACCTCAACATCTGCCATTGCGGTTTTAGCTTAGTTCTGCACATAAAACCCTCTTACGTCTGTGCATCACAGATTTCATTCGAAAACAGACACTACATAATATAAAATTTATTATAATCATTGGGTGCGGATGAAACAGTCTGTCATCGTCTCTCCAGATGCCGGGGAGCCTGGTTCATCCAATTCACGATCAGCTTCCTCACGGCATCTTGATCCCGTTTCGACGTAGTGCTTCTGTAATAAAACCACATGTGACATCAGGGCTGAAACAATTACAGTAATTGCAATTGCAATTGTTTGATTAATTTTGAAGTTGTAGTTTTGAAGTAATTGTAATTGTAGTTGAAGATATTGATTTTAAAGCAATTGTCATTATAATTGTAATTGTGAAAGTTCAACTGTAATTGTACTTATAATTGTAATTATAATGATGGTATACCGCGTGCTACATCCACGGGCCGATGTCGATCGCCTACATCTACCACGTAGAAATGGAGGTAGAGGGCTTAAGAACATCCGGGAAGTAATAGAGGGAGAGGATAAGAGCCTCAACGAATATATATGGAATGCTAAAGACGATCCACTGCTGGCGGTGGTGAAATCAGATGAACAGAACAAGCAAGGGCCCAAGAAATTCCAAACATGGAAAGCAGCACAAGTGGATGACAGACAAAGGAAGTGGCATGAGAAGCATCTGCATGGGCAATATTTCAGACAAACCAAGGACATTACAACAAAAGAAACACAGTACAATTGGCTAGCAACTGTCAACTTAAAGATTGAGACCGAATCAGTGCTAACAGCCGCACAAGATCAGGCTCTGAACACGAAGGCACACACAGCACATGTCCTAAAGATTTCAACAGACCCGAAATTCAGACTTTGTAAAGCAACTGACGAAACTGTCTCTCACATCCTGACTGGCTGTTCAAAACTGGCAGGAACGGAATACCTCCGAAGACATAACGAAGTTGCCAAGTCTATCCATAGAGCGATTTGCAAGGACAAAGGAATTGATGTGGTGGATCAATATTGGAAGCACGACCCTCAATCAGTGATCAAAACTACTGATATTAAGATCTTGTGGGACTTCGAAGTGCGGACTGACCACTGCATACAAGCAAGAAAACCAGACATCATCAGTCAGTCAGTCAGTCAGGAACGAATTATATTTGAGTGACATTTCACATGTTTACACGTCTCAAGGCCACTGTACAAAATTTCATCAAAATTATAATAATTAAAGTATGTAAGTAAAAAGCATTTAGTACAAAAATCACGTATAACAGGATTTTAAGAAATGCTGCTTAATTGATTTCTTAAAAATATGCGGTTCAGAAATGTTCGCTATATGCGGTGGTAATGAGTTCCATGTACGAGAGGCTTGCACAAAAAATGAACGTCCCCCGATAGTTGGGCACTTTACCCGAGGAACAATTAGTGATTGTGTTGTTGAGGATCGAAGACCAGGGCGTCTTGAAGAAGTGTATTTGAAGTCGTGGGCCAGGTAAGAAGGAGCTTTTCCATGAAAGCATGCATGTGTCAACGCAGCCAGCCTATAAAGCGGACGGATGTCCGCAGGAAGCCAACCCAGATCTTGAAATGGAGGACTTACAGATGAAAAGCGTGAAGTTCCAAAAATCAAACGTGCACTAGCATGTAACACGGATTGAAACTTGTTTGAGAGTTTACGTGGAATACCGGCCAGGATAGAATTACAAAAGTCGAGGAGAGGCAAGACCAGTGATTCTATTAGTTTGATAAGGAGAGGACGAGACAGAGAGCGGCCGATGGAACGTATCTGTCGCAAGACACCAAAACACAAGGATGCAACATGAGCCACATGAGCACGAAAAGAGACCTCCGAGTCTATGATAACACCAAGACAGCGAACAGACGAAGATGGTTTCACCATATGATTTCCAACACGAATGGAGTCATTAGGAAGGGATGAAGCACGACGGAAAGATGAACACCACATTATCTCGCATTTGCTTGCATTTAATAGTAGACGATTCGATGAGCACCACGCAATAACCTGATCTACACACTTAACCATGCGAGAGACCAAGTCACTTGAGTCGTCAGGATGACAGTGACCATTCACCTGTACATCGTCGGCATACATTTGTAGGGACAGGTCAAACTGTGGTATGATTCTGGAGAGTTCCGATGTATAGAGAACAAACAGTAGCGGTCCAGTCACGGAGCCCTGTGGAACACCAGCTATCACAGGACTGAAATCAGATAGTGTAGAATTAAAAGCTACACGACTTGATCGTCCACGTATGAATGATTCAATCCACAGCAAGGCAGTACCTCTAAAGCCAAAATTTGATTTTAAACGGGCCAGAAGGATGTGATGATCGATCGTGTCAAATGCGGCTGACAGATCAAGGAAGGTAAGGAGACTTATGCTACTGTTGTCTGCAGCAAGAAGAACGTTGGAGGTTATACGAAGAATGGCAGTCTCACACGAGTGATGCGGTCGATATGCAGACTGAGTCGCAGGAATTAAGTTGTTTGCATGCAGGTATGGACGAAGTTGCGCGGATACCAGGCGCTCAAAAAGTTTGGAGACGACAGTAAGGTTTAGAGATAGGGCGGTAAGATGTCGCGGCATTCAGATCACTTCATCCCTTCTTAACCACAGGGGTAATCAAAATTCGCTTCCAACGGGACGGGAAAATACCTGAAGACAACGACGTATTGAACAGATGACTCAGAAAAGGCAGCAGAGATGGAATGAGTTCTTTCAAAAGAGTCGTAGGAATTACATCACTAGCTGATGATTTGTTGGGTAAGTTATGTACAGCATTTAGGATGTCTTCATCTGTAATTGTTTGAAAACACTCAAAACTTGAATCGGATACACTGTGAGAGAAGTGCGGAGGAGAGAAATCAGTCGTAGCATCTTGGATCCCTTGTATCTTCTGAGTGAATGTCTCATGAATATCTTTAGCACTGAGGAAAAAGGATGAGGTAAGGTAATGAGGTACGACCCATTAAGGACTTGAAAGAACGCCATAAACCCTGAGGGTTACCGACTTCAGATGTAACTTTTGAGTACCAGAAGGATTCACGTTTTTCTTTCAACAAGGAGCGATAATACCTCACAGCAGCTTTAAAAGCTTCAAGATTAGAATAATGTTGAGGATCGGATGAGGAGTCAGTAGTGTGAGGTCTTCGTAGGGAGCGGTCAAGTTGACGAACCTGGCGTTTGGCGTCTCGAGACTCAGTATCGTACCATGGATCAGATGGACGTTGCCGACTTCTTGCAGTGCGGAAGGGTATCTGTTGATCAATTGCTGCAGTCAGAGTGTAGTCATATAGAGAAGCCAGTTCGTTCACATCAAGGCCCTGCCATTGGGATTGATCAGACAAGGACGAGGTAGCTAGGGTCTCATAGAGTAATTCTTTGTTGAGACGGCACCAAGGTCGATAGGGAATGCTCGTATAACGCGGTGGAGGACGACAGCCGGGATATGACCAGGAAATGAGGAAATGGTCGGAGAGGCCGACTTCTGTGACTTCAACTTTAAGTGGCAAGCAGTCGTTTTAAGTGAAGAGAACTTCCAAGGATCCACCCAAGTTATGAGTAGGACAATTGATTCGCGAAAATAATCCATGAGAAGACATGAGGTCAAAAAAATCACGGGTATGAGGATTATCATGTCGTTCCAAGCGAATGTTTAAGTCTCCCACGACTATAAATGGATCGGAGAAGGTTGCTAGGGAACAGATGATGCGTGATAACTCGTTGAGGAAAGATGACGAAATCGGACCTGTACGATAAATCAGCAAAACAACAGCGCTGAAGCTGCCGCATGACAGCCGAACACAGATAAACTCCAACGTTTTTATTTCCAGATCAATTTGGATGATCTTATGATGGACAAAGGGCACAGAGACGACAGCTACTCCACCGTGATTGGTAGACATGGTATTCGTCGATCCACGATGACGAGGTCGATCGGCAACATTGTAACCAAGTTGACGGAGTCTCCTGATGCAAACGGAGTCTGAGTCATGCCACGTCTCCACAAGGAACATGGAAATGAAAGATCGATCAGGTAAGATCTCCACAATGTCATCATCTTTGTGGAGGAGAGATCTGACATTTAAGGAGCCAAAGTTGAGTAGGTTAACATTCTCAGAAGAGCCGATGTGAAGATGGTGACGGTCCAGACGAGGTAGAGTACGGAGATGTCGTTGACGATGGTTACGGTCATGGCCACGCTTCACAATTAGATTCATGTTGTGAAGGAAGCCCAAAAAACTAGTTGATCTTACTAGATTTCTCGATTTTTATTGCGAGGCCTTTCAGCCAGCACAGCCGGCTGTCGTCAGGCGAATGACATAAACACATTAGATGATTAACATCACTCATACTGCAATGGTCAGACACAAATTACACAATAGAAATACGAACGAGCAGAGAATAAAATTACATGACTTCACAAGAAAATTAAGACACGAAGATACTATCTACAAATACTGGAAAGTAACAGTGAAGAAAAGGAAGAAAATGCTAAGGAAACCAAAAATCACTGATATGATGCTTAGTTTTATTGGATGAGGACAGATGTCGAGTCCACCAGGCCTCTTTGACAATCCTTTTTCGCCAGTTGCACTCCCGGTCAATAACTTTCATCCCGTCGAAATTCACGTTATGACCGGAGTCCCATGCATGGTGGGCAACCTCCGAACGCAGGACATCACAATCGCGAATGGCTTTAGCGTGTTCTTTCTTTCTTTCCTCCATGGTTCGCCCTGACTCCCCAACATAGCTCCACTCACAGTCCTGATGGGCACATGGCAGCTGGTAAACCACTCCAAACTGTGTGGCAGGAGCAGGACGTTTCCTCACCAACTGACTCCTTAATGTGGTCGTAGGCCTCATCCCGACACGAACCTCCACTTTCCGCAAAACACTCCTGATCCGCTCCGATATTACTGGAATGTAAGGGATCGAGCCGCTGAAGGTGTGATGTTCGGTGTCATCAGGCAAGCGATGGGAGACTGACCACCACTTACGACACTCATCGCTCGAATACCCATTCGCCATCAGAGTCTCTTTGACGTAGGCCTTCTCACCAGATGCATTGACATCAGAGCAAATGCTGTCGGCACGCCCGGACAAGCACCTGACCAATCCCTTAAAAACACCAAGAGGATGAGCGGACTGACGATGGATATAGCGGTCAGAGTGAGTTGCCTTACGGTGCACAGAAAAGCACAACCCCGTAGACTGTCTCTCAATCTTCACATCCAAGAACGGTAGAGTACCATCCATCTCTTTCTCCATTGTGAAGCTGATGTTGGGATTGAGGTTGTTCAAAAATTCCATAAATGCAGGCAAGTCGTCTGGAGAAGTTTGCCAATGAACCAGTATGTCATCGACATACCTAAGCCAGAACCCAGGGAAATAGTCACCCGATGCCAAACACATGCGTTTAGCTCTCCTTTCAAAATTGATCATGAACAGGTTCGCGGCAACGGGGCCCAAGGTATTACCCATTACAACGCCGTCTGATTGGATGAAGATCCCATCAAAATGACGAAAGTAGCCACAGGTCAAGACAAGACGGCAAAGTCTTACAATCTCAGTAGCAGAGTACTGAGTCCTGTCTTGCAAGCTGGTGTCACCATGAAGTAAGTCATTAAAAATATCCAAGGTCTCGTCCAAAGGGATGCTCGTAAATAACGATTCGACGTCAAAAGATACATAAAGTCCATCGCATCCATCATGCTCGCGTAATTTCCGCACAAGATCAGTGGAATTCACCACCCTTGATTCATGTCCCTTCAGAAAGGGAGCCATGATGTCGGCCATGAGTCTTGAAATAGGGGTCCATAGACTACCGGACATGCTGATAATGGGACGCAGAGGAATGCCATCTTTGTGTAGCTTGGGTAGTCCGAATATGTGCGGAGTCTGAAAATTGACTGGAATTCCGCAGCTGTAATTAGCATCATTGTTAGTCAGTGAGAGAGGAACATTAGCAGTCAGAGGCCGTGAATGGGAAGTTAATGAGTGACGTAGTTGATCCGTCGAAACAGAGGGAGAATCGTCAGGATCATTGACAGTGAGGTGGTCTTTTCGGAGAAAGGGGAGTTGGGGAGTTCGCTCTCGCCCAGGCTTAGATAGTAGACGGTGAAAGAATAAACGCCGGCGCACTTTCCTTCCCAAGGGAAGAGAGGGCGAGCGGAGGCGAAGGAGTTCTTCACGCGAGTATGGGGGAGTATCGCGCCAGTGGGAGAGAGCCAAGGCAGCAGTCAGCTCCAATACACGTCATAATGTGAAAGCATCAGATGAGGCGAAGGGATGGCCTGATTCATGACTTAGCGAAGGTCACTGTCAGCGGACTGTAGAATATGTTCACAATAGGATAGAGACCTACATGTCTAAAGTAGTAGCAGCGAGAATGACGAAATCAGCGTGATGGCCATGACTCAGAGGTTGAAAACAGGCAGACAGGACAAAGAGAAGTAATGGGCGATGGTGACGATTAATGAAAGTCGATCAGCTAAAAAGTCCAGATCGGCCTTGAAATACGACGAAGGCTCAGGCGATAGAGCAGCAGAGAAGCAGAATACCTAAGAAGTTCGCAGGTATAAAAATCATGTGGCAAGGTGAACTAGCTGTACGTGTAGAAAGCGAAGTGCGTAGTTGCCTGAACGAAGGAGCAGATGATGCGACCGTTCGCTACGGCGTCAGGCAAAGATTGTGGTGGATTATCATCGTGGTGGATAAGATCCAAAGGAAGACTCTAATAATAGATATAGCAGTCCCCGACGACAAAAGCATACAAGAGAAAGAGAAGATCACAAAGTATCAAGACCTGCGCATAGAAATAAAGAAGTTGTGGAACACAAATGTTGAAGTTGTCCCGGTTGTTGTCGGCGCCTTCGGTGCCTACACATCAAGGTTGAAGGCCTACTTCAACAAGATTCCTGGGGCACACCACATACCGGAATTGACGAAAGCAGCACTCCTGGCAGTGCTCATATCCTGCATCGAACTCTTGATCTCCCTGAGGCTTGGTATGTCACCGAGGTCTTGAGACACTAACCGATCTGAATGTGTGAGATCGTGTCCAAAAAAGTTGAATTTTTATGATGTAATTGTAATTGAAGAAAAATGTCGGTCAACTACACGTCAATTACTTCTGTCTTTTCGGTTAGACGAAGCAAATCCAAATATTGCTATATTGAAACTTTAAGTATTCAGTACAGCTATGAGATAGCTAGTAGAGCAGTCAGCAATCAGCATAGGTCTGGCATCAATGTTTATGACGTGATGTTCCACAGGCTAGACTACTGTTAAGTGTTGATACATGCCTATAAATACACATGTTGCCTATAATCCCTACATGCACAAGTGTAGCCTACATGCAAGTCTGATTCTGTGCCGCGTTTTACCGAATAATTGGAATAAGCCTCTACAACAAAACTCACAAAATTAAAGATGTCATAATATGAACATTTTCGAATTTATACTTTAATATTTCCTCTAATAATTCATGCCAATCTCTAGTATACGCCGTAGGTGAGAGGTCAACGTATTAATAAACATGAGACCTAGCTTTGATATAAAAGAATGTACAGGGTGGCGCACAAAGATACGCCCGTAACGATATGTCGTAAAAGTATTATTTATTAAAATGATTTATTTTATGAAATATAACATTAAATGTCAAGACAAAAGACCAAACACAGTCAATAGTTGGTATGATCACCACGTGCTGCTATGATCGCAGCCAAGCGTTGAGGGAAAGAATGTAGCAAACGAAGGAATAAATTTGAGTCATTCTCCAGATTTGATAGAACATCATGAAGCACACTTCGTAAAGTTGTCAGGCTATGCTGTTGATTGTTGGGGAAAGAATGAAGAACAGCTTCAACTTTGTCCTTGATGATTGCGCCTAAATTCTCACGGGGATTTAAATCTGGTGAATTCCCTGGCCATTGGCTGTTGTCGAAGAAATCGACATTGTTCTCTTTCAAGAGCTGTTGCGTTGCAAGAGCTTTGAAACAAGGCGCTTTATCGTGAAGGAATGTTACTTCATCAGGATCGATGACATTTTCCCTGTTTTTCAAAAAGGGGAATACATTTTGGGTAAGAATAGTTTCTCGGAAGTATTCTCCAGTCCACGACTGTCCTTGTTCTTTGATAACGGCCATCATTTTCTTCGCAGAAAAACATACAAAAAGTCCATGCATTCTGGATGTGCAGAACCTGTCGAAATCGTTCATGTTCTTCGATCAAATTGATGCATGTGGCCCAGACGCGATCATTTTGATGGTTTGTTTTCCTGCTAACGTAAATGAAAAATTAATCGCTGCACACGACATGGATAAAATCATCAATCGTCCAAAGCCTCAAGAAATTGCAGAACCAAACTCGATTCTGCCGCTGTTGTGGACTTCTGAAAGGTTTCTTTATGATATGGAATGGCTTCATCTCTTGTGACTGCATATATCTTTGAACTGTTCGACGAGATGGGCTAGGCCTGTTACCTCTAGCTGTTGCTATTTGTTTCGTTAGCTGTCTGGTGCTTTTTCTTTGTCTTCCAGCGCTGAGACGGATTATCCTCTTCTCATGTTCGTTCAGCACCTCTCCAGACCGTCCAATGTTCTCCTTTCTCATCTCACAATCATATGGATCCCGATTCCAATTCTCTTTAACAAATGTTTCACTGCGACCAATTTTCTCAGCTACCCATTGCCTTGTTATAAAATGGGCCCCTTCATCTTTGCTTTGCTTGAATGTTATTGCTCTTATTCTGTCGATAAACCGTCTTTGTTCCGTGTCTGCCATTCTTCACACCACATGTAAATTAATCAAAATCACTCGTAACAGCATAATCGATTGCAGAGTGTCATGAACAGATTTCAGTCAGACTATACGCTCATGGCACACAATGTCAGACAGCACGCGTGTTTTGCATTTGACTTGGCGAATCACGTTATTCATTGCGGGCGCATCTTTGTGCGCCACCCCGTACATGGAGGAGAATGACTTTGCATGGGTATGGGACGATCCTTATAGGAGGAGATGGCGCAACCTATTTTATGGGCGTTAACACCGCTTTTAGAAGTAGACCTACCTAAAGTAGCACAACAGTTGCCTGCTGTTAATGATGACTCAGAGACAAACGACACATCCTGTTTCTGGCGGTTGCTGTAACTGCATCATTGAAATAAGACTCATATCATGACTGATAAGGATCAAGTTTTTGGCATGCTCCACCTAAAAGTGATAAATGGAAGGTTGCCACGTTGCAATTGCAATAGACAATAGGCCCTACTTCTTTCTCTATCTTATACTAAAATCAAATTTACTAAGACTTAAAATCGTTTTGGACAACCAACTCATAATTTACCAACATTGTTCGGAAAATCGATGTAATTGTAATTGTGAAATTAATTACAACTTTTGAAGTAATTGTAATTGTAATTGCAAAGTCACACATGCAGTTGTAATTGTAATTGAATAATAGTCGTGCATTTGTAATTGTAATTGAAGATTTTGATTTCAGAGCAATTATAATTGTAACTGTAAAAGCTCAAATGTAATTGTAATTGTAATAGTAATTGAAAAAAATGTGTAATTGTTCCAAAACTGTGTGATATCAATATAAAATTCGACACAGGAAGCAGATTTTATTGCTTAATGTGAAACAACTTCGTAATAACACATTTCAACTGACTTTTTGTAAGATAAGCATAATAGGCCTATAGATACAGGGTTAGTAAAAAGTAACACGACAACTTAGAATTGAAAATTCTGATGATAGTCACACTAACTGAACAAATGAACATGAAGATGCGATACATGATCGGATTTGTATTAGCAATTTCTTTAGCGGTTGTCCTGCCCTAGAAAAAAAATTGCTTAATCTGTCAACCAGCAGGGTCTCCCCGACCCTATTACTCCAATGTACAGTATTATTGTTAATTTTTGATGTGGACCGACTTATTTAGGCCTGTAGGAATAAGCATTTATTCAAATATAGACAGTCGTGGCAGATCACAGTACATAAAAAGATAATAGCATGCAAAAAAGACATTCATTAAATCACAGATTTGCGTCTCTATAATCAAATTCGTCATTATATGAAACTGGAATATTCTGAGAAAAAATAGTCACAGTTGTCACACCACTACCAATACGAACTTGGACTTTATTTTATCTTCTATCAGGACTATCCTTTCTGAATGTATAATAACAATTGACGAAAATTGATTCATTGATAATGTCGCTTTCTAGCCAAGGCGGAGATGCAAAAGGAAAATCCTCAGATAAAAAGGCAGAGAAGAGGACACAATCCTTCCGAAATTCATACAGGATAGAGGAGGATTCTAGAAACTGCATCACTGATGAAGTGGAGTTTGAACTATAGCATGCATAAATTGCCAGTAATCATTTTTTAACTGTTTAAGGAACAGTTCGTAATAATCATGTCACAAAACATACGTGTGGATACTTTCAAATTATGTTACATTTACATGCTCTTAATGTTGTAATGATTAACTAAGTAATATATTCTAGACAGAATGTCAACAACGGTCGACGTGGGTCTAATTAAATTAAACGGCCGGCGTTACTAAAATCGGTCGGCTGGTTCCAACCCTGTCTGTAGCATACTATTCATACGAATCATGCATGCAGTTAAGTACAGTAAGTCCCTATGATGCTATACTATGATCTCCGTATTGAAAGTATACAAATTAACCCTCAAAGGTTCAACGTGGAACATTTTGTTCCACCGTCCAATAAAATGCTTATCCTGATAAAACTATTTAATCCTGGCATTTCATGCTCCAGAACTTCAAACTAGAGTACAATGCCCTAAACATGCTCCAATATAAAGTTCAATCCTAAATTGGCTTCGGTTCTAGATCAAAACTTCACGTCAAGGTTCAACGTGGAACATTTTGTTCCAATGACTTAAATGCAAATTTGTCATACTTTGACAGGGTCTCAGTAACTGAATACGTATATTCAAGTGATTCTACTGTTATCAAACATGATACTAGAGCTCATGAGATTCCAGTAGCATCTTCCTCAGCTGCAAAATAATGGCAGGTGTAACATTTTTCAAATTTTTGTCTGGCACGAAATTCAAGAGACTTTCACAATCTGCGACGAAATGGCCGCCGGTAGACCGCGTCGAATGACATTTTTGCAGGCGTGTAATGCTTTGAATAATGTTGATGAAGTCTCAAGAGATATATTTCAGATGATTCCCCGGCCGATGAGGATGATCCCGAGGACAATACGGAAGACCTTTCGACTATGGACATCGAAAATCAGAGCGCAATCCTGGTCCCACTACCGACATGACGACGAGGGAGATATTCCTGTTTTCACCAATGATAGTGACGATTCCAGTGACTCAGATGACGATATCGCCGATGATAATTCATCTTCTGATCTGTGCAATTCAAAGGAAATCATATACTCGAAGTTGCCTTATCCGCAGTGATTGCGTGACCGTGACATTCTTAGACAGCGATCAAGAAGCATCGTACATCCTTCGTCGATAATTGAATCGTTTTCACTTATTTTCACGGAAGAAATTTTGTATCATACATTGAGGTGTACCAACATCAAAGTGAGGTCAATGAATTCTTCTCCTTATCCTCGTAACAAGGGTGTTTTTTCAATGGATGAATTGAAGGCTTGTATAGCTTTACTTCTGCAGGCTGGAGCGGATCGCGACAGCTTCACTGTCATCGACGACTTGTGGAATGTGCGAGACAGTAATCCCTTTTATCGTGCTACAATATCCAAAGCAAGGTTCAAATTTTTTCTGACAGCTATACGTTTTGATGACTATCGCACATGAGAGGCACGTAAAGCCGACGGTGACGTCCCGGCAGCTTTCTCTGACCAATGGAATCTTTTGAACTCACAGTTCCTCAAGTTCTATGTCCCGAGTGAGAACCTAACAGTTGACGAACAACTGTTAGGGTATCGAGGCCGTATACCAGGAAAGACTTACATGCCGTCAAAGCCGCATAAGTACGGCGTCAAGATATTCTGGATATGTGAAGCGGATTCCGGTTATGCCTTGAAGGGATACATATATACCGGTGAGCGAGACGGAGAGGGTGTCTACCAAAATTTGGCAATTGACATAGTTAAGGAGTTGACAAGTCCTTTCTACAGCTCAGGACGTAACATCGTTTGTGATAATTTTTTCACTTCGCATGACTTAGCTGTCTTCCTTGTCAAAAAGTCTCACAATTCTCGGAAATGTTCGATCTCATAGACGTTCGAGATACCTGATTACATTCGTTCTACTGAGAACCATGACAGATATGATGTACGATCGGTATACGATCATGAAAACAAGATCATGATCCTCTCCTACTGTCCCAAGAAAAGAAAGAATGTGATACTCATGTCTTCCGGAAATCATGATTCTGGGACAGATGACACTGAAAGACATCGACCCACTATGATAACTGAATCATACAATAAAACAAAGGGTGGTGTAGATCTTCTTGATCAGCAAGTCGAAGAGTATACAGTAAGAAGAAAAACAAACAGATGGCCTCTGCTCCTGTTTTTTAACTGTATCGATGTAGGATGCTACAACTCATTCATCCTCATGCGAAGTGCATTTCCTTCCTATGACAGGAAAGTCTATTTGAAGGATTTGGCATTCGAACTCGCAAGACCTTCTGCCGCAAAGCGTTTGCATTGTTTGCGAAATTCACTCCAAGTACATATTCGACAGGCGGCGTCTCAAGTCGGATATCATGTGCAAGAACCGGTTCCTAGACCGATCAGCTAGCGACGACCGAACAGTGGAAGATGCTGCTCGTGCAAGCGCAAAACAAGGTCATTCTGTGATCATGTTGCAAACCGGTGTGTCCTGCACATCGAAGAGTTGTTAAGAAAACTGCTACTAGCTCATGTGATCTGTAGCCTTGAGCATTGAGGCTCATATTGATGACTAAGCATATGTAGTTACGAAATCGAGTGATACATGCAATTTCACATGTTTTGTAATATATACATACTGAGAGAAATACATTTGATGTTATACATGAAGTTTTCACTTCTTATTAGTACGAATCCCATAGCATATACACGTATGTAATTAAAAAACAATTAATTCATAAAAAAAGCTTCAAATTCAGTGATGCAATATATACCTTTATGACACAGATGATCGAGTATAAAGGTAGAAATAGATACTTAGGGACACAAACTTCTTGTTACTATAGTACAGATAGGCATGTCTTAACATTTAGTGTAATTTGAAAGCATTTGATAAACACATAATTTGCATAGAGTCATAGGAACAAAATGTTCCACGTTGAACCTTTACGCTAAGTCCAAACCGTTGAACCCTTGAGGGTTAACTGAAGAATGTCAATGCCTGATTAACATTTAATTAATGTGCATACTATGTCAAGTCAAGTCAAGTCAAAGCATCTTTATTGGTTCACAATGAGGACAATTCGGTGAACTCGTGACAATATGGTACATGAAAAAAAAGAAAATAATTAGATAAAAGGTGAACATGTAGCTACAGAGGACGTGCAAATTTTATAAAAGAGTTGCTAAAACGACTAGTGCGTGCAAAAGGAGGCTGTAAACTAGAACAATTACGAGACTTTCTGCATCTATCTGAAAATATCACACGTAAAGGGTGCTGCCGATTTCTTTCGATATTAGCAAAAAGACGCCTACAGATAACATCAGCAGCCTTAAAAATGTCAGACTTCGGGGTGACACCAGTGAGACGCAAAATGCGCTTCTCAATGCGCAAAAGCTTGTCGTTTAGATACAGTGGAGCATTGCAAAAAACTGGATAATTGTACAATAAAATCGAGCGAATATAAAAAATATAGGCTTGCCACAAGAGCTCGCTTGGGCAACCAGACCTGACTAAATTGTACATCAGCTACATGCATCTTGACGCCCTTCTGACAATATAGTCAAAATGTCCATTCCATTTCAAGTTGGATGCAAACTTAACGCCCAAAATCATGACATCTTCAACAGATTTTAAAAAACCATCAGCATGTTGTACATTTGATAAAGACAAGGTAGACTTCGTAATAATGTTCATGACACAAGACTTTGTTTCATTGATCGGGAGCCTGTGTGCGTTGGACCAAGCCATAACATTGTCCCACTCATCCTGTAGTCTGTCGTCCGATGGAAGACGAACAAAGTGCAAAAATGTCACATCGTCAGCATATTTAACACAAATTGAGTTTTCACAGACGCAAGAGAGACTATCAATGACCATACAAAAGAGGGCAGGCCCCAGGACACTACCCTGAGGCACACCACTGCGTGCATGCACCCAGTCAGAGTAGGCATCCTGGACTCTGACAGACTGAATACGGTTACATAAATAACTGGAAAGCCACAAAATGAGGAAAGACGGTAACTCAAAATTCGCTGCAGTACGCAAAATAGAGGAATGCAATATCTTGTCGAATGCCTTTGAGAAATCTATCGACAATATTCTCACAGCTCCGGGTTTATCTAAATGAGACAAAATACGATTATACAATAACGTAACAGAGCAACATGTCCCGGATCCAGGGCCTGGCAAATAAGCGAATTGAAGGGTTTTTAATTTCGGTCTGACAAAAGGGAGGATAAAGAGCTTTAACATAAGGCGTTCAAATACTTTGGACAAAATAGGTAGCAGTGATATCGGACGATAAGCACTTACACTCGCAGCAGGTGTATATTTAGGAACTGGCGAAACAATAGCTGCTTTGAAACAAAGCGACACATAGGATTCAAGAAGAGATCGATTAAAGAGGTAGGTAATGACTGGGGTTAAACTGAACGATGAGTTGCGGAAAATCCAGTAAGGCAATCCATCATGACCACAGCTCTTCCGTTTCAATGAGGGAAGCATCACATGAACATCGTATTCATTAATCAGGTCTTCAGTACGCGGCAGGGAATTCGTAGCTTTCAACAAAGGAGTAGTACCGGCAAGATCATCAGTTTGAAACACGGAAGAGAAGTATTGACTAAATTCTTCAGGAGAAAAATTCAATGCATTGCTTCGCTGCTCACTCCTGGAAAGTGTTCGTATGCTACTCCATATCTTACGTTTATCGTTGCACGATGTCACATCATAAAAGTATTTGGCTTTCAACCATTTGATGTGTTGTACCACTTTTGATCTGAGTAGCAAATATTTTGCTCTATGACCGCGAGAGAAGGCTCGATCCCGTTCATCAATTAGCAATTTCAATGATGGACTAACCCAAGGTTTGTCGGTAGTTCGTATTCGAATGGTCTTTAGCGGAAAGAAAATATCATAAAGAGAACGCAAAGTATCCAAAAGCAGCTGGAAAGCTTCGTCCAAGTCGCTCACATGATTAATAAAAGACAACCAATCCACATTGTCAATATATCTATGAAAGGATGCAATCGAAGCTTTAGAATACTGACGTACTTTGGTCTTAGCCGGATTGTTCGGTCTATCAGGAGGGATCGGACTCCAGGATATACATACGTGGTCAGATTTTCCAATTGGTGCCATACAAACAGGACTCTGGGGACTCGTGATGTTTGTAAATATCATGTCCAAAGTATTATCCCCACGTGTAGGAAAACTCACTATTTGATTTAGATTAGTGACATGTGAGATATCATCACTGAATAAGCGAAGACCATTGAAATCCCCACAGATGATAATACGAGCGCGTGAAGGCTCAAGCCGTTGAGTGAGAGAATAATCAACTAAATCCATTATGCAATGAATGGCTTCTTCGTGTCTTAGTCTATTATCCCAATATGGGTGGTAAAGAGCGATAACCAGTAAGTGAAGCCTCGGTATCACAAAAGGGAGGAATTCCGACTGGCAAGAACTCAGGGAAGGCACAGTGATTTCGTCGATTAAATGGAAGTCGAATCGTTGAGGGATGTACGCGACGATTCCTCCACCGTTCATGTCTCTATCTTTTCTAATCACATTGTATGTAGGAATGGAGATGGCCTCATCAGGAATATCATCACTGAGCCACGTCTCACAGAAGACCGAAATACTTGAGGGGCTGTCTTGTAAACGCAGAGAAATCTCGTCGATCTTGTCCCGAATGCATCTCACATTACTCAGAATAAAGGAAAGGAACGTAGAAGCATTTTTCCTCTGATACTTCCGAGCATTAGAAGATGGAATCTGCACGAGACAACGCTGTCCATTTGCGTTTCTTTGTTGCTGATTACCACATCTGCGCTTCGCGGAGATTCTGACTGGAATTGTCTTGGGATGTATGCATACTACACCATCCCGACGCAGGATTCCAAAGTAAAACAGCTTCCGCCTCAACGATCTCCTCAGACATAAGCAGGATAGGTCTCGTAAAATTGTCAACGTTGTGGTAGAATAGCGTAGTGTAGCCGCCATAGAAGACAGTAAAAGTCAGTCAGCGCAAGAATCAATCGATCACGGAAAACGACTCGCACTGCATACAAGCTGCAGGCGGCGCTGAAACCGACCGTTCACCAAGCCGGCTGATGATCGAATGGATTACAAAGGAATATGATTACAAAGGGACATAAAGAAGCCACTAAATCATAATAAATAATTTTAATGTCTAAAGTAGTAAGTAAAACTCCACTTCTGGACCGCGCAAGATGGCCGCCGTCGCTGATGTCCTCCCCTCTGGAACGGCAGAGTGTCGTGGTCGGCCGCCGTGGTGCTTTGGTTCTGACGTCCCCCCCCCCTCTGGAACGGCAGAGTGTCGTGGTCGGCCGCCGTGGTGCTTTGGTTCTGACGTCCCCCCCCTCTGGCCGACCGTCGTATAGCGCGCGGTGATGTGGTGTCTAGGTTGGCGTGGTGTGCCGGCCAGGTTGGCGTGGTGTGCCGGCCAGGTTGGGAGGGTGGACTGTCGTAGCTCACCTGAAAAAATCCTAAGTGTCAGAGTGGCTTTGTATGGGTAAAATTTTGAAAATTTTCCAAAGTGTGGAATTTCGACCTGGGACCATCACCAAAACATTTTTCATCAAATTTCACTGACCCCCCCCCCCCCCCGACAGCAATCTTCTAACTTTGGTTCTAGTGAACGGATTTTGTCTTAAGGCTACTCGTTTGAAAGAGGAGAAAAAACTGCTCGACGACATTTTTTGTTGCGAGTCAATCGGACCAGCCGTTCAAAAGTTAGAGCTGTTACAAGATTTTAGGTCGGAGCTCGCTCACCTGAAAAAATCCTAAGTGTCAGAGTGGCTTTGTATGGGTAAAATTTTGAAAATTTTCCAAAGTGTGGAATTTCGACCTGGGACCGTCACCAAAACATTTTTCATCAAATTCCTCTGAACGAGGGGGGGAGGGGGGGTCCGTGAAATTTGATGAAAAATGTTTTGGTAAAGGTCCCAGGTCGAAATTCGGAAGTTTTAAATTTTTCAAAATTTTCACCACACTGGAGCTCCCACACTTAGGAATTTTTTCACTTGTGGCATGTTACATGGACATGTGCTGACGGACCAACTTCCCGTGGTCATATCAGAATGGTTCAGGTGTCATATGATAGAAGATGATTAGACGAATCGTTTGCAACAAACCGCATGTCGCTACGATGAATACTTTCGGAGATAGAGCCATTTTAAGTTTTCTTCCGAGCATATATAAACCCCCGACAACTTAAGTCTGATCACTTCATCGAAAGACGAGGTAAGCGACGGTCGTCGCTCTGAGCTCCCGATATCGGGTGTTTCAAAGGACTCTATCTTTTGAAGTAGGCAAGCTATCTTCTTACTTCAAAGTTTGTATGATAGAGTTTGATAGTGTCTTTACTACGGATAAAATTTTTTAAAAGTAGTATGAGTAGTAAAATGCGGAATTTTTTAAAAATTCTTAATTTTCAGTTTTTTCAAAGCTTTAACATATAGACTAAGGTTTTCAAGTATCCTGAGTTCAAATCTGTTATCAGATTTGAAATTTAACTAAGTCTAAGGCAGCTTTGAGGGGTTAGATCCCAGCTACTGATCACTACCTTTGACTCGGCGTTCCTGTTACCACTTCGGGGCAGTGACAATGATGTCTTCAGCTGTAAAGAGCGGGTATCGGGGAAGATCTCTCACTTCCCTAGTGATCAGTACAAGGCCTTCGGGCTGTCGACGGGATCGAGTGCCACTCACTACATTCTTTAGGAATATGACTGTACTACATGATTCCAAACTTATACAAATTTCATTATCTTACAGCTAACGATAAAATCAGGCATGGCTAATGATAAGAACAGGAAATATCATATCAAAATGTGTGTGTGCGGTCGAATTGATCGCAGTGCGGACGCCACGGCGCATGTCAAGAAGGCGGGCACCGGCCACATGATTATCTTGAATAGGGTTGCGTGTGTGAAGTGTAGAGTGCTGAAGGGTGATAAGGATGAGGCGCGTTTCTACAGACTGCATGCTGACTGTAGTGGTGGTTTAGTGAGTGACTTGAGATTTACGCAGTTGATTAAGGAAGAGAGGGATTGAATGTTGGCGATCGAGCGAGAGGGTAAGGTTGAGAATGTTGTTGAGAATGTTGTTGAGAATGATGAGTTGGCGAGAGCGGTTGCGTCGTTGGAGGCTGCGATTGAGCGAAAGAGAGTGCTTGAGAGTTATGATGAGGATGATGTGGATTTAGATAGGGAGCGTGTGAGGAAGCGTGTGAGGAAGTTGAGCTCTTCGCCGTCGGAGGTGTCAAACATTGTCATCACCGACCCCCCGAAGAGCTCATCTTCCCCAAAAGTGAAGAGTGGTGGGATTCGTGTGCAGTCGGCGAGGTGGTTGAAGGATGAGGAGAAGAGGCATGTTTCGCAGCAGATGGCGCATGATTTGTTGGTGAATAAGTATGAGAGTTTGAAAAAAGTGAAGGATGAAGTTGTGAAGGAGTTGGATGAGTTGAAAAAGAAGGAACTGAAGTCGAAGGAGATAGCGGATGAAAATATTAGAATGAGGCGTAGTGTGACTGATTTGAAGAATAAGACGCGAGAGTTGGAAGAGAAGAATGATGAGTGTGAGAAGAGGGCGAGTGCTGCGGAGAGAAGAATGAGAGATGCAGAAGCGAAGTTTGAGGAGATGATGAAGGAGATGAGTGTGTTGAGAGCGAGGAATGTTGAGTTGGAGAGGACTGTGGCTCGGCGGGGTGATGAGAGGCAGGCGTATGAGAAGTTGGAGCGCATGAGGGATGAGTGGGAACGTGTGAATGAGGATCGTTTGTTTGAGTTTCACATCCCTATTCGGGATAATCATTTGGCCGGCGAAGTACTCGTCAATCAAAGTCTCGACGAGTCCATCCTATGTTACAATGGTCATCCCACGAAAAAGTGTCTCCATGCCAGCCTGAGAATGCGCGGCCATCTGCACAAATTTTCTATTCGGAAGCGCGCGAGACTGCCAAAGGATGGCTAACTTGGTAAGTGAAAAGTAAATAAGATAGTATATCCTATTCTAATACATATCATTTTCATTGCAGATCTTTGCCCGCCTTCACCACCCCATCACGACACTCCCGAGAACGAACCATCGGCTCTCTTAAGGGCCACCTAGGGGCAAGACATGATAGAACCTCCACGCGGTTTGCCATGGGCAGTCTTCGGACTGGCGAATACTATCATTAAGTTGAATCTGCTATCAGTCAACTTGAACGTTGCGTCGTGTTAGAGGGGTATATAAACCACTGCCTCTCATTTCATTTCATTTCAATCATGCAGACGCCGAACAGTCAAGTCAGCTCTCCTCGCGGACCGCAGTTAAGGCCGCGAAATTTATTTGAGGAGTTTGTCAGGCTAGAGGAGCAAGACAGAGTCCACAATAATCTTGCTCGGATTGGCAATCCGATGACAGCAACTGCTGTCAATCCAACGGAATGGCGCTACATTCCACTTTTTAGCCACGTGCCAATTAGCGTACAAGTCGACACTGCTACCAAAGAGAGAGTCAAAGACTCTCTCAGCAGAATTGGTAGGGTGTAAGATGACGTTACTCCCGAGAACGAACCATCGGCTCTCTTAAGGGCCACCTAGGGGCAAGACATGATAGAACCTCCACGCGGTTTGCCCTGGGCAGTCTTCGGACTGGCGAATACTATCATTAAGTTGAATCTGCTATCAGTCAACTTGAACATTATGCAGTCGATTGCTATCCTGAAGCATTCTGATTCGCTGTTGAGCAATTCATTGTTGAAAACCCTATATAAGCCAGAAGATTGTAGCACTTCTCATTCAATTTGAAGTCACGATGGAAGCGACATCTGCCGACAACATTCCCGTCTTCATCGATGAAGACAACGCTATTCCCGAGTTCGTCATCCTCGACGAGTGGGATGAAGAGGATGATAAGAAGGGGAAGATCGAAAAGATTGTTTGGACGGATGGGGTGTGGACTCTAAATACCACTCGCATCCGAAAGGTGCCAGATGCACCAGTACGACCTCGGCGGTATAGGATCTATGACAACCTAACCGTCATACCCATTGACTATTCCAGCCAATAGTCAACTTAATTGACACCATTGACACCGAGAACGAACCATCGGCTCTCTTAAGGGCCACCATGGGGCAAGACATGATAGAACCTCCTCGCGGTTTGCCCTGGGCAGTCTTCGGACTGGCGAATACTATCATTAAGTTGAATCTGCTATCAGTCAACTTGAACGTTGCAAATGAAGTTCGGTGTAATACTTCCTTTCGACGGGCGTTCCTGTAAAGGGCGGCGGTGAAACCCGTAGCTATGTATACCGCAAGGGACATTCGGCAATGGTCAATCTTGTTTAACCTCTCTGCGTCATGTTTGCAAGTGATTGCCTCTGTCTCAACGTAGTATGCATTCGCGCCAGGGCGACATTTAGCCAACTGTCGAAGGTTGCCTAAAACTTTCCATTGCATACGTTATGAGAACCATGAGTTCTACCTGTCTCTATCAATGAGACGAATTGATGAATGGAATGAAATGGGAGGACACTCACGCGCCACACGCAACATAACACACTTCTCTCTTCCGTAGTCTAACAAGCTCTTTACACATGGATCGCAGTCGATTGCTATCCCTGTATCAGAAGTGTAAGCTATCTTAATTTTATTTGACACTATTTCATCTATCATCATCGTCCATATGAAATGTTTTAAGATTTACAAGTTAGACTAAGCGTGCTACTATTTCCAAATGAATAAAGTATACATGGTTAAATCATCCACTTAAGCCCATCCGTAGTCTAACAAGCTCTTTACACATGGATCGCAGTCGATTGCTATCC
This sequence comes from Prostheceraeus crozeri, assembly GCA_907163375.1. Classification (NCBI taxonomy): domain Eukaryota; kingdom Metazoa; phylum Platyhelminthes; order Polycladida; family Euryleptidae; genus Prostheceraeus; species Prostheceraeus crozeri. The sequence goes on along the minus strand of CAJQUW010005913.1, from coordinate 208,675 downwards.
CTGTATCAGAAGTGTAAGCTATCTTAATTTTATTTGACACTATTTCATCTACCATCATCGTCCATATGAAATGTTTTAAGATTTACAAGTTAGACTAAGCGTGCTACTATTTCCAAATGAAAATGTATACATGGTTAAATCATCCACTGAAGCCCCATTCAAGTAAGTCAGTATGAAAGCAAAGATAATACGAAATAAAAATTTATTATGGCACGTATTTCAAAAGGTCTTCATCGTCAATATCGTCCCAGAGTCTGGCTTCACATAGATCACAAAAACAGTTCAGTTGCTTTAATCGTTCTTCCACTGCGAGCCTCACTTTGTCAATATACTCCCACTCCTCCATAGTTCGTGGCTGGGAGTTAGGGGTGTACCACTCCCATAATTGGTGGAGGAATTTCGTGCTGGTGATCTCCATCACATCGTCAGTATCGTACTGGAGATACTTCCACCTCACGCCTGTTAAGTCGGGACACTTCTTCTCACATACACTCTCTTCGTCGTCCGCTGGTAATAACACCTTCTCTACCTTCGTTGGAGCGTTTGGTGTTGAGGATGGAGAAGAGAATTTTGTGTTTGGTGTTGTCGGAGGGCTTGTCATGTTGACTGTGAATAATAACTTTGAAATGTTTTCTAATTCTTAAGTATCAACAAGCAACCAATCAGAATGAACAGCCAATGAATGATGAATATGAAAGTATATATGTAAAGTGACATTCGTGTCATTTCACTCTGTCTTTGTGACATATAAGTGAAGCGTTCTCTGACGAATTCTATATTTGAGGCGTACAAGTAAACTGCTCTCTCGTGAAGTCTCTATCTTGTTGAAGTATCAACCTTAAACTCGATTTCGTTGAAATGGTAAGTTGAAAATTTCTTCACTCATCTCCCTCAAACGTGTGGCTAATAGCATCTTCCTCAATTTCAGGCATCAAATTCATCACCAACGCCCTCCCTTCTCGAGGACAGTTTAGAGTTGTTGAGTCAAAGAAGGTTGTAGCAATACACTGAGACTTGAACAGAGATGATAGAATGACTTCTCTTTCAGGTGATGTGAGTTCCAGCTCAGGACTCTCGCGACAAGGCAACGAGTGGGAATGTGCCGACTGCGGACATATGTTTACAAGGAAGCACAGTCTCCTTCGACACATCAAACAACGTGTGTGTCAACGCAAAGCGGCGTCAATCTCCGGAGGTGAAGTTGATTCTGACGATGACATCTCCTTTCCTTGCGATTTGTGCCCTCTTTCTTTTGATAGTCACTTTCAGCGATCTTCGCACAGACTTCAACACACGAATGCAAATGATCACTACACCAACGGTACCTCTACCATCTCCCTCATTAATGTTTCACATAATAATTTAGTACGCGACTACTGCATGGAGTCCAATACTCAAATAGTAGATTTTCCTGAGTGGCTCCTTCAAAATTCTAACATTATCGAAGCGCTCTTCAACAATTTAGACAATTTTAGAATGAAGGCGCTCATCTACCTTAAACTAAAATATATTAAGATAGATTTTCAAACGGGTCAAGTGACGGAGAGAATACAGTTTCATGTTCCTTCCTCTTCCGCAACCGAAGTTGTAGATTGCGAGTCTTGGCTAAATTTTCACATTCAATGTTTAATATCAAATGTAGATGAATTCAATCAACGCGACAGCGCTCTCATTTTTGATGGTGTGGACTCAGCCATGTTCAAAATTTCACTATTAGAAAGTCATGCAGCTCGAGGTACATTTAAACTACCAAAAACGTTGTATAATAAGAAAGCTGTCATCAATGTCGATTGTAAATCACAGTGTTTCAAATATGCAGTCCTATCCATCCTTCACTATAATGATATCAACGCGCACCGAGATCGCACCTATAGCTATAGACAGTGGGAGGATGAACTAGACTTTGAAGGTTGTGATAGTAACAACATGAAAATCAAAGATGTAGAAACGTTCGAAAAACATAATAAGATTAAAATTGTCGTTCACGTGTGGGAGAAGGGGTTGAAGGGTGCCCGCTATAATTCACGTTCAACTTGTTATGAACGTGTAGTCAACCTCTTATTAGTAAAACAAGATGATAGCGAGGAATGGCACTACTGTGGTGTTCCCAAAATCTCTCGCTTGTACACTCACTTGGGGCATTCTAAAAGAGGTGAACATTTTGTATGCGACCGCTGCATCCGCTCCTTTTGGAGTAAAGATAAATTTGAAACTCACTATGAATGGTGCAAGCGAGGTAAATTACAAATGGAACGCATGCCCAAAGATAAAATATTTTCACATAGGGATAATGGTGACGAATTAAGTCCCCTGCGTGTCATTTACGCAGACATAGAATGCTACATTGATGATATCATCCACAAGCCAGCAGCCATATCCTGCTATGAAGTATGGCATGACCACTTTAGGAATAGACAAAACAAAATGCATACTTGGCAAGGTGAAGATTGCATTTCAAAATTTCTAGAATTTCTCGATAAAGCTGCTAAATTTCAACAATCATATGATTCCCAATTGCAGCGTAGGTCACTACACATGTCAGATGAAGACAAACAAAAATTTGAAAGTTGCACATCCTGTCCTAAATGTCATAAAACGTTTGATGACGATAAAATGAAGAAAGTGCGTGATCATGATCACATCACTGGTAAATTTAGAAACGCACTCTGCTCCAAATGTAACTTTTCACTTAGGTTGAGACGTCGTGTACTACCCGTCATTTTTCATAACTTTAAGGGTTATGACAGTCATATGCTCATAAAAGGAGGGTTGAGCCAGATGAAATCGTGGCAGTTTAATGTAATAGCGCAAACGAGAGAAAAATTCATGGCAATGACAGCAAAAGTACCAGTAGATAAAACTAAAGAAAATAAGACAGTCTTCTTCGAAATAAAATTTTTAGATTCATTTCAATTCATGTCAGCGTCACTAGCTTCTCTCGTTCGAAATCTCAAGTTTCTTCCCCATAGTCAAACTTTGAAGAAACACTATCCAAACTTAACGGATGAAATAATCACTCGGAAAGGAGTCTTTCCTTATGCGTATTTTAGCTCAATGTCTAAACTAAATGAAACAACCCTTCCTTCCATTGACAAATTCAAAAACGATTTGACGGGTGAAGATTGTCCAGTAGAAGATTATGAACATGCTCAAGAGGCATGGTTAAAATTTGATTGTAAAACGTTTGGCGATTATATGATCGCTTACTTAGAATTAGATGTCATTTTGCTGGCTGATGTCTTTCAGGAATTTCGACGAGTGGCATTAGAAGAAGACAAATTAGATCCTGTCCACTTTGTCAGTCTACCAGCCATGTCCTTTAAATCAGCCTTTAAAATGACTGGTGAGACCATTCATCTCTTACAAGACCCGGAGATGTATAATATATTTGAGCGCGGAATACGCGGTGGTCTCACATTTGTAAATAAACATCATATAAAATCTGAAACAGTAGGTGATGATCATATCCACCTAAAGTACTATGACCAAAATAATTTATATGGCAGTTCACTGTCTAAACCACTACCTCATTCCGAGTTTAGTTGGTTAAATCAAGATGAGCTTCAGTATTACTCCAACCCTTCAAACATACTGAAGATTCCAGATGAAGGTGATTGGGGATATTATTTTGAAGTGGATTTGATTTATCCAAATAGCATTAAAAATAAAACTGCTGATCTCCCACTCGCACCTGAATCTGGTGAAGTGACTGAAGATATGTTTTCACCATTCATGTCACAATTTCATAATAACTTAATAGAGTGTGGACAGCCAAGGTACAAACCATGCCGCAAACTTTTACTCACCCAATATGATAAGAAAAATTATCTCGTACACTTCTGCATATTAAAATTCTATTTAGAAATGGGCATGCTTCTAAAGTCAGTTCACCGCATTATCAAATTTAGACAGAAAACCTTCCTCAAACCCTACATAGATAGTAACAGTCAAAAACGTGCACTCGCCCAAAATAATTTTGAAAAGGATTTTTATAAATATAAGAATAACAGTCTATTCGGAAAGACCATGGAGGATGTTAGAAAACGTATGAATTACAAACTAGTCGTTGATGAACAAAAATATCACAAATTGACCTCATCACCTCTTTTCATTGATAGAGACATCATCGATGAGGATCTTGTAGGTGTTAAAATGATAAAATCAGAAGTTGAGTTGTGCAAACCCATCTATATTGGGCAAGCCGTTTTAGATTATTCCAAGCTTGAAATGTATCAACTCTTCTACAAAATATTAAAACCATGCCCTCTCGTAAAAGAGGTTGGCTTGCTGGGTGGTGATACAGATAGTTTCTTTTTAGGAATTACCACTCAAAAAGATTTAAATTTTAATGAAGTAGGCAAGTCATTAGAAAAATATTTCGACACATCTAACTACAATCCCACTCATCCACTCTATTCCATACAGAATAAAGCCAAACTTGGTTGTTTTAAGGATGAAACAGCAGGAAAGGAAATAGATGAAATGATTCTCCTCCGTCCTAAAATGTATTCCATGAAATTAAAAGAATGTGCAGATAGTATTAAGCGTGCTAAAGGTATATCAAAATCCATTGTTCATAAAATGAAACATCGGTCCTATAAGAAGGCCTATAAAAATAAAAATATAACGTTTGTCAATATGACAATCTTAAAATCTCAAGTTCATACTGTGAAAACGTACACGTTCAAGAAACGAGCACTTTCAGCATGGGAGGATAAGAGGTGTTGGATAGGACATAACACATCTCTTCCACATGGACATCCTGACACAAACATACCTCCACCCAAAAGAATAAAACTCACGCTACCACATTCAGGAGATGTATTGACATAATCAACTTTAACTCAGTATTTTGATGTTACTTTTTGTAGATATACATGGTTGTTTTATGTATCGCATGAGATCGTTTCTTCCTTGTGAATATATGCCTACAGTCAGCCCATTCCCCCTATATCTGTGAAAAGACATTTTCATATACATATTTTTATTTCAATAAACATATCACAATGACTTCACTTTGTTTTCCGAAACACTTAAGTTACGAGGGATTTAGTATCTTTCACATGGATGCACTCTTGTAAACCATTGGTAATTTTGATAGCAATAGAGGGTATAGTTTGTTTGACGACGGGATGATAGAAAATAGATTCAAACATCTTCTCGACTATTCCATATGAAGCGTCTTTATCATGAATGAAATCACGTAAAATGTATTCTTTTTTCTCACCAACAGAAATAGGTAGAATCAAATCACTTTGAATGTAAAGGTGCTGTTCATGTTTATCAAGTGTCATTGGTGTTTCTATACCAATCGTATGCGCAGCAGCAAACACTGTTTGTAGCATTGAAAAACCAAAGAGTTTTTCAAATTTTTACTCAATTGACATTGAATGTCATCACCCAGTTTCAGAACAACGCGTTGATTTTCAATTGAAAACAAAATGTGGTGTGTCTTTACATCATATTTACTTTTCATCACATGCTTCAACTTCTGTTGTATATAAGGATTTACTACATGAATGAAGCTTTCAACTGTATGATATAGACGCGGCATTATATTGATAGCAACTTTAGATTCTTCATAAGACTGGTAAATTTTCTTGATGCGATCGCCATAGATGTCCACCCACCATTCATCATTAACTGAATCAGCTTTAGTGTGATATTCATGAGAAGCATACACCACACCGCTTCCAATAATAGGTGTATAATGTCTTACAAAATGACGCAAGGTTGGAGAGAAATAAACTGTAAGTTTGTCATTATATTTCTGAATAACCAACTTATTTTTGTTCGCCATAATTTTCTCTCCATACTTCTTACCCACAGTCTCATTCCATCGTTTTACTAACTCAATAAGTGATAAAGGTTGAACACCACGCTTTTTCAAAATGATGCGTTCTTCGCATTCTACAACATCTTCATCAAATATTTTAAATCTATAATGAAATTTGTTGATTCGATTTGAATAAACTTTTTTAACATTTGCAGTAGCAATTGATGTTAGATGTAGTCCATGACCAAAACCAAGATGTGGATAGAATTCATTATCCAACCTCAGCGTAAGACCTTTAGTAAAAGAATGAAAGCGGAGGAACTGTCTCCCACTCCAATGATAGATAGTAAATTCATAAGCTTTCTGATTTTTATTCTTCATGATGGAAGTATTACCACTGTTGAATGCCTTAATAATTTTCTCATTCCCAAATGGTTCATAAGAATCCGATTTTATCTGAATCCATTCATAGTTCCACTTTCCATCTGACGTTAAATTGTATGGGAACTGAAATGCATTATTCATCGTTATTCCATCATGGGTGCGAGGAGTCAATATCATTTCTTCCAGATCATTCACATTCTGAATATTGCTATCATAGCAAATACTAGAAACGCCAACCTCCCATTCACCTTCTAAATGCAGTGGCCGATTTAATTCTACTCGAAAGTCTGATGGTTTATTTTTGGGAAATTTATTCATAGAAGCATTACTGGGCAAGTAGATTAGAAACGAGTCCTTATTTTCACTTTCCATATTATTCACATTGGAAATATATATTAGCATACTTTTGCATTAACTCTTCATTCGGAAATGGAGTGTGATACTTGTCACAGCATCTTTATGAAAAGGAATCAACGCACCAGCATCGTCATAAATGGCAATATCAATTTGTGGGATGTAGTTTGATTTCAGCTTTGTATAATGCACTTTCTTGAAAGTATGCTCAGATAAAATACTGCAGCTTTTTGGCTGGTATGGTATCATTGCTAGCAATGGAGCTTCAACATCTCCCACACGTACATCTTCACCAATATTGGAATATATCTGAAAATAGTTAATACGACGCGATAGCGACATGTCTGCGCTAGCTTTGGTTACAGTACCACTTTTAAAGATATTTTGATCAAAACCCAAAATGTCCATTAGAGTTTTATCCATAATTAGTTCAATACCTTTTCCACTTATAGTGAGAGACAAAGTACCTTCTTTTTCAGAAAATGAAATATGTTGCTCATTAATCACTTCATTTAAATAATCTACAACCAATTTAACCGAAGTAATAATGCGAGGCATCAACACTCTTGTTTCATGTAAGATACCACCTAAAGGCTCTACACACTTTCTGTATAAAGATACGGTCCATTCTGTATCAAATTGATTTGACCTTTCACATGGTAAATGTTGCATATCAGATTTTCCATGAACAGCTGCAGAACGATGTCGTAAGAACTGATGAAAATCTTTTGAACAAACTAATACTAGATCATCATCATTTAATTTGCTTATTGCAATATGATTAGATGATTTGATATAAGTCAATGTTGCCACTTGTTTACCATCAACTCGAAGGAGATAATTAAATTTCTTCAATAATGTTTCAGGAGTCATGTTTGTCTTTCTTGGCTTAATCACAATCTTCTTCACCAACGTCTTCTCATTTCTTGGATTAAGATCTACATAATAAGCTTCCTCTCGATATATTAACTGTTTATGACCACTTGGGTGGTAATTAACGTTAAAATTATCATAGCTTGTTAAAGCGCTAGCGAGGTAACCTAAATCATTTCTTAAACTTGGACTTCAACCAACAATCCAATCTTTCTCAACTACATGATGTACATAATTATAATCATCATTGTGCGGAGTAAATTGGACAATATGTTTACTCGCTTTATTCAAGAAATCATATATAAACTTTTTACATGATAAGAGATCTTTCTTTGGCCACTGTGGAATGTATACTCGGCACCCCTTTTCACATTGATAAGCAGCTGTACGTCTCATATTAATAATCATCACCTCATGATCAAAAGTATAGACACAGTTGCTATAAACAAGTTGAGTGACACCCACTTCCCAATTTCCATTTAGCTGTTGTACATGATCAATGGGAGTAGAAAAGAGTGCGGCTCGATTACTAGCAAATCTCTTTGTAGCCGCATTGCTAAGCAAAATATGATAAAACGACATTTTTTTTGCTGATCTGCGACTTTGCATAACATCATGAAGACTTGGATTTTGGACTCTACAATATATCAGAGTTGATCGTGATGGAAACGTACATTTCAAAAATTCTCATGGTCATACATCAAGAGGTATTACATTAACATGGCGACAATTTGTCAACCTCAATGATATCATGAGGGATTTGGAATATTTTGAAACATTAAGATTCATCTCCTTGGGTGATCAAGTTTGGCTTCAACATTACAGAAATGAAATTCAATTCTACCATTCTCATTCCGCAAACTGTTTCTCATTTCGCAAATACAATTGGGAGAAGTATAGAAGATACATACATCGCTCCATCATGACATTTATTCGTCGTGAGTTCATCGCCCTACTATGCAAATCTTAATCAGACATGACTACCACACATCATGAGTTGGAAATTAGATTCCCTACAACGTATTGAAACGGATCATGATCGAAACGTCTATTTCAAAGATTCAACTGGAAATGTGAGAAGAGAGTTTGCTTTATCTTATCGTCATTTTCAATCTCTACATCATATCATGAAGGATTTGAAATACTTCTATATGAAAAGACATTCACGTATTGGAAATCGCATCTGGTTGCGCGTCAACAAACGGCGAATTCAACTCTATCATTCCCAACTTCATACTAACTTCACATTTCATCAAGGTAGTTGGGAAAAGTATAAAAGGAAGGTGCATCGCTCAATTTACTCATTTTTTCATCATGAAGCGCCATCACTACACCATCGTCAACATTCTCCGTCGCTTCAGACTCTACACCAAAATCGATCTCACAACATTACACCAACACCTTCCAAACAGCAAGTATTACCCGGGCCGTCCTCAAATGTTAGTGGTGAAGATGAACAATTCACGGAATCTTCAACTCTTCCCAAATGGGACTGTATAGATTCTCGGCGCCCTTTCTCATTCATCGGCGCAGTCAATGCGCTTAGAGCTACAGAGACTACTACGTCGGATATGGAAGAGGGAGAGGTGTGTGATGTCGAATCTGAGTGTGGACAATATGGTGATCTCTACTCAATTGAGTGAAAGTGTTTCATTTTTGAAGATTCGTACCAGCAGTTACAATTTGTGTTATGAACCCGAACTTTTTCCTGCAGCTCTCATTAGTTGTTGGTTACCTGTGCATGTGGCAATCTTTCATAATAGTAAAGTGATCATTACTGGACTAAAATCTCATGTACAAGCAAATGTGATCCTAGACTATCTCATTGAGTATGTACGTACCCAGCGGATTGTAAAATAAAAAACAATTTTTCCAACATGATGTTTTTATTTCAAATCATGATAGAACTTACAAATCATTTTTTCATTAGAGGATGGATTAGATGAAAAGTTTTGAATAATAGATGCAAATCGAGATACATGTAAACGTCTTAAGATGAAGTACAGTACAAAAGCACCACACGTTGATGAAAGTGGATGTTGTAGTATGCGTTCATTTCGCTGATATTGACGCGTATGTTTTCTCAACCACTGCTGCGTTGGTATATTTGGAGGTTGAGCAAGAGAGTCAAATAGTTCACCACGTCGGTCTTCTCCAATAAAGATCGCTTTCCAATGCTCACCGCCTAAATTCTGCGAATGAGTGTTTAGCACAATAAAGATGGGATAGTGATTTACTGCAGGTGGTAAGGTATCGAGTGAATAGACATTATCGAAAGCTTTCAACGTCGCTTCGTCTGCATTACGCTGCACTTTAGTCTTAATATCGTCAGCAGTCAACCAACTCATTAACGATTATACTGAAGAATCACGTCACGATACTTTGTAATTTCAATATTTGAATCGAAGACTGCATAAATTAATACATTGATCGTCTCAGGTAGTGTTCTTTTGAACGTCAAATCCAAACGAATATTATGAGGCACGTTCGCTTGACGATAGGGGGCACTAATATCGCTGTCAGCAGTCAAATCAAATGCATAAATAGTATATCCACTCTTAAACTCTTTCATAGTCAGTCCGTTGGTGTCATCCGTATTGTAAAAGCCAAAGACATCCATAAAATCAACATAACTGCGCATAAATTGATCCGAAGCAAAATCTGGTTTGTAGGGTGGACCAGGATGACTCACACCATTTACACGTAAAGCAATTTCACTTAACTGATTGTGTTTAAAATTGAAAGGATTCTTCTTTATATTACCATTAAATGCATCATTTTCAACCATTGCCACCATGAGGAGCTTCGGTGCTTCCGATGGAAAGAGGCCATCTTTCATGAAACTCTTTTGATCTTTCGGAATTGTAAGTAATGTAGTCAATGGTAAATTGTTCAGTCCAACTTTATGTGCATCGTCAATAGCAGTTCCATCTGCTTGCTGAATTCTAAACCTCAAATCAAGCATCGCATAACTCAAATCTATGTAGTCATCACTACCACCAGGAATAACAAATTCAATGGGGCCAGCATTCTCAGCTGTTCGAGGATGATAATCTACAATACTTGAACTAAGAATATCTGTCTGTATGGCTTGTTGATCGAACAAACAAAAACCGGAAGTTTTACACTCCATGATTAGAAGTTATAGCAGCGTCGTCGTTTAGCGCCTGATGAATGATTAGAGCCTCTACGACGTTTGCGTGAATGCCTTTTGACTGAAGATCGCACCTTACCAGCTCCGCGATGTTTCCTCCTTCCTTTTCTCATTCGTTTAGGTGATTTCTTTCCTTGAGTAACACCAGCAAAGGTCTGCTTCAATGTTTTTAAACCGCGTTCCTTCCCACGATTCAACAAACTGCTCTTAAAACTTCTACCTCTGGAAAGATCACTAGCAACATCACCAGCAAAGCCAACGGCATTACTTAAAACATTCCGTTTTAAAGATCTACCGACATTGGATATGAGAGGTGCTACAACAGATTTCAGTGCACCAAGTATGCTACCTCCACGTTGGCGGCGAGCGCCGATGTAAATTTGTCCTCCACCACTTACATAGGAGGGTCGTGAATAAAATGAGGCAGTTGGATTCATAGCTCAAACCCTAAACATTGTTAGTTACAACTTTGCATGAATCACTGTCGATCACTTAGATGAAAGATGTCGGCACGACGCATCCAAGAGTTCATACTTGAAGGATAACCAGTCCATTTAACAAGACACCATTCTTCACCTTGTCGTTTTTTACATCGAATGATTTTTTCTACCAAATATGTTTCACTTTCAGTGACTACCTCAATCTCATCGCGGTAAAAGCTATCCTCAATTTCTTCATTATCGTAATCTTTCAACTTGTAGGTGGTCGGAGAGTCTTTTTGATTAATCCTTGATACTGCAAATACCTCCTCTGTCCAATTCGGAAGGTACCCTTTAGCAAAAACACTTTTCACTTTTGAGATACGAACTTTATCGCCAATTTTGACATCACTTTTCACATGAGTGCGTTTACGTTGGAATGATTTGCGCACTTTATCTACATTGTCAGCATTTACATCTACTGGTCTGAGTCCAATAGAACGATGGATAGAGTGATTGTAGGCATGGAGTGTATCTTGTAGAACCTTTGTCCAATTTTGTGTCAAGTTGGCAGTAAAATGTCGCCACAAGCGATTTTTTAATGTGCGATTAAAACGTTCAACGAGTGCAGCTTTATAAGCACTCTTTACACTAAACAACTCAATGTCATGCCTCTCAAATAATCTTCTCACATGCTGATTTTCAAACTCTTTTCCTTGATCACTCTGAATTCTTTTTGGAATGCGACCCTCTCGAAAAATTGTTTGGAATGCTTTTGCTACTCCTTTCCCTTCTTTAGTTTTTAAAGGTTCAGCCCACGCATAACGCGAGAAAATATCAATGACGGTTAAAATAAAATTATTGCCCGAGTTATGTTTTGAAATGGAGGCAACATCACACAAATCTGCTTGCCACTGTTCATCGATGTCATGAACAATATAATGGCGGGTGCGGTACTTCTTTTTCGCTTGTTTGTGGAGTGTATAGGTAGCCTGACCCTTTAACCATCGTTTCACTTGTGATTGTGGAAGACCACTCGCTTTTGATAATTTCTTGATAGATGCAAATCCTGCCGGATGCTTTACATCATAATAGATTGACTTCAAACGTTCAGTCGATGACGACTGACACTTTTTCCTCCTTCTCATCTTTTTGTTTTCTTGCCTTTCTACATTTACAACAACTGCAGCATTTAGCTTTATCGGTTTTGCGATCGTGTTCACATTGCTTAGGGGTTTCATTGTGAGAGCTGGCGCAGCAAGTGCAAGTGACAACGACATTCACCTCTGGCGGCTCATTACATGGCAAGCAACACATCTGCTTCATATTAATAGTCTGAGAACATGTATTTCCTAGGAGGAGCTGTTTTACGTTTTCCTTTTACTAGTTTTAGTGGCGATGTAGATCTACGTCGAGTTCTTCCTCTTGTTTGCTTAGTGAGTGTGGGAGGGGATGTAGCAGGTGACGCCTTAAACCAATTTGTTGGCATTTTCATCGTCTGAAGCATTGGAGCGGTAGCCACTGTTGAATGAAGTTCTTTCAATGTCTCATTATTCAAAGCAAATTTTGCTACATTATGCTTTTTCAATAGTTTAAGAAAGTATGACCAACCAGGTGGAACATAGCCCTGACGGCGCTTTCTACGTGTCGCATACTGAATCAAGTCTTCATAACGTGAAGCGTCAATCACTTTATTTTCATCTGTAATGATTTCTCCTCTATCATTTACATTGAGATGGGGTTCAATACTATTGAAAAGAGATATGGCATGTGCGGGAGATGCTAAAGGTGTTGCAGTCGATACAGAGTCACGCATCTTATTCTTCAAGTTTTTCAATTGCTCAACAGTTTCCGATTGTAATAATACAGCACGATGTGGATCTTTGATGTGAACATTTTGCTGATAATCTATTTCTTTCCTATACATTTGATTTGCAAGAGGTTGCTTTACTTGCTGCATGGCAGCCAATTGTACATATTCATCCTGAGGAATAACAATCATGCGAGAATAAGAACTCATAGTTTGTAGATAATCATGGGAGTTTTCAAAATATCACTTCGAAATCTAAATTCTTCCGGACACTCTTGCGTAAAGTCAATGAATAAGTAACCGTATGGTTTTTCAGTAGCTGCTTGAAAAATTTCAATTAAGGCTTTTGATCCTCTGGGTGCAACTTGTCGCGCTAAAATTTCAAATTGACTTTTATCTCGCGAATTCTTGAAAATAGCATAATAGTGTGTATTCAGGTTTTGTGTACGAGCTTCTTTTCCATCAGGAAACAAATTTTGTGTGATATAGATGATAAAGCACCTTTTATGATGTGCTGCACGAGTGAACATATCTGTAACATCTTTGGAATTCTTACTTTCTTTTAATAAATCATCCAATACAACAACATCATTAGACTGAAGTTTATCCACTGGAATAATTCCTTCATATCGAATAAAGTTGCGACTTTGCAATTCCTGAAACAGCGACGGTTGATAAATACCATAACACCAAATCACTCGATTGATAGGTTCCTTAAACAACTCCCTTCTTTTATCCAATAAATTCAGCGTGAAAACAGTTTTACCTGCATGAGATGGACCTGATACAGTCAGAACTTTATCACATTGAAGTCTGAAATCCATTTTATTACTTTGAGACTCAACATTTGCATAATTAACGCTTAGAGCCAAAGATATTTCCCAATAGTTTGCCCACGGCAGGAGCTATCATTGGAAGTATTGCTGAAAGGAAACCGCCCTTTTGTGTTAGAGTTCTCCTCTTTCTTTGAAGGGTGACTTTAGGATTGGAGATGAAACGCAATTTTGTGGCATATCGCTTAAGTAACTTTCGATGTTTTGGCGCTAATGTCTTCGTCCTCAACTTTCTCACATGAGAAATAATTTCACGAATGAATTTATCGTTGGCATGTCGTATAGCATTATATCGCTGATTTGCTTTCATTCGTCGGAGGGCTTGAATGGCTGAAGAAGACTTTGAAGACTTTTTACGTTTCGCCATTTTACGTTTCGCCATTTTCCGTGTTAGTCTTTGCTAAAACCTATCTTTACCACATTTGCATAGGTACTAACTATTGCGACATAAGTGACACTCGAAATGAGCAATGTCACAGTGGTTACATTTGCAAAGTTGAATGCAATTACGTATGAAACAGCGTTGACAAAAAGCATGCTTACATCTCTTGAAGATGCGCTTTTCATTTCCATCCTTTCGCTTACATACATCACAACACATAGTTTCACCGTTACTGATGTCTATAGCAAGTCTTTTTGAAGATATGAATTTGCTAGCCTTTTCTAAATAATAGACACATGTACAGAAGGAATATACTTCGAGAGTGAGCAGACATAGCTCGAAAACCAGTTGTGCTACAATCAAGTACCACTGCATTTTCAATTTTTCTTTATGGAAAGTTGAATGTGAATATCTGAAATCGCTTCAATCACTAGACTGCTACCATGATGGTTAAATGCGTTAAGACGTTCAGCAATTTTTATCATGTCTTTTAAAAAATGCTTCGGGGTGATCTACCACTTCCATTGAATAAGAAGCAAAATGGAAAGAGCGACTTTCCACCTCTTCCTTTCCAAAATGACTAAACTTAATTTTCGCAACTAATCGCGCCATGACAATGCTATCAGAGAATGTATTCATTAACTCTAGAAATAGAGTGCTAGCATCATCGACCAATGCTTCGATGTCGGTCTCATCTTTATGAAAATTTATCACATAATCTTGAACAGCTCCTTTTAAACTTTGCCTATGAAAATGTAATGTTCCGCAGTCGTTTGAGAAAGACATGATTGCCCTTTATCTAACCCATCCATTGCATGAAAACAACAACTCTTCTCATAGTAACATTTATTGAATAATAGTAACAAGCATGCATTATAAATCAATGGTTTGAAAGAGATAAAATAGATACAGCTGGTAACTATCATACAGCGAGCAATGATAACCATACAGGACTTTGGCAGTGCTGAGGTAAGGAGGAAAGAAGCATTGGTTATGAACGTAGCTACTACAACGAACAGACAAAATAGGAACAGACAAATCCTTAAAACGTTTCGTGACTTCATGATAATGTTGATTCACTCTACTATCCCAAGGTGGGAGCAAAATATCATCAATGATTAGATTGGGAAATACTTTCCTCTCCTTACCAGGATTATTACAAAAGATGCGTATAACATTGAAAGCAGCTAACCATCGTTTAAAGTCAATAAGAAGAGCACTCTCACAAGAAAAGCCATAGTCTTGCAAATATTTCAGATTAAGTCCATGAATGTGTTTTCTCGCCCATTGATCAACATTGGGATTGCAGTTGGCATGTTGATGATAGACACTGACAATCTGATATGTCCAATTGTTCATAGCAATAGCACTGAGCTCCTGTACAGGTTCACCCTCACAATCCATAAAAATGATGATAGAAGCCTAAAACGGAAATTTACACATCTAAGGAAACGTTCTATAACATATTACAAAATGAAGAATTACATCGATGCTTTTCACGACAAAATACACAAATGATATGATGGCAACGAAGAAGTAAAATGTATGTAATAAGACCACGTCTACGACACTCAAAGCACATAAGCGAATTGTCATAGGGTAGAGTTAGGAAAGGACTAGTAATTCTCCTTCTTTGATTTGCGTTTTGATGCAGCATTCTTCTCTGACTTGCGCTTCGTACCACTGCTGTTAAGGATTTGATCAATTATGTCGTCCACGTTGGGTGGTTTTGGAATATATAGGATGGATTCCATATGCATGGAGAGAGAGGCTATTTTATTATCCTTATGCCGACCATAATATAGCACATTCACTTTGAAAAGGATATCCCAAGTACCTTCTCCGAGCTCGTCGCATGTGATGGATGTTGAATGATCTCCCTCCTTCTTATAGTAAGTGCACCAATATGATACCGGTAGGCAAATTTGATTACCATCCCAAATCTTTCTATAGGGAGTATCCTTGTCATCTCTCGCCTTCCACTCTTGAGCAAGAGGAGTAGGAATGTCCATATTTAATGTCACGTACTCCTCAATAATATCAAGTTGGTGGCGAATGTACGGACTCACGGGGATTAGTATGTAGTCCCCATACTGATTGTGCATTATCTTGACATCCGTGGAAGGGAGCATTCCCGTTTGGAGTACTACACCATGATCGTCATAACGCAAGACTTGTTTAAATTTACGCTGTAGCGGTGTAGGATTATGTACCTTGGTTGTTTCTTCCACTGGCCTCAGTTGTAGATGATCTGATCGTAGCGAACCTTGTAACGTTTGACCACCATTTTGTCCTACTAGTGCAGCAGATGGAGTAGATGCCTGAAAATGGAAAAGATTGTATTAAGTTTACGTTCAAGGGAGGGAGGAAAGTAGCGACTTACCATTTTAGTTGGATAATAGAACAGGGAACTAGAGAGAGAGAGAAAATGTGCGTCCGTCACTCGTGCGATTCAACGATGGAATGATTCTCACTGTGGAAGGCTCGCTATTTATATAGAAATGCTTGATTCTCATTGGATGATGATCCTCATTGGACAATAACATCAAGCTGATTCCAAATCTGGTCTCCGTTTACCAATCCGAGCCTTCATTCGCCCGCTGGAGCTGTTTCTTGGGAAATTCTAACTCTGTCGTTTTTCGCCAATCTCCCAAAATCTTAAATGGCGTCTCACATCTAAACGAAGACAGATATGAACGAGCCGTTTCTTTCAGTGAATTTGTCTCACTCTTAGCTTTCAAACGAGCTATTGCACGACAAAATCCGTCCACTAGAAGCCAAGATTGAAGCTAGCTGTCCAGAGGGGGGGAGGTCAGTGAAATTTGATGAAAAATGTTTTGGTGACGGTCCCAGGTCGAAATTCCACACTTTGGAAAATTTTCAAAATTTTACCCATACAAAGCCACTCGGACACTTAGGATTTTTTCAGGTGAGCGAGCTCCGACCTAAAATCTTGTAACCGCTCTAACTTTTGAACGAAGACAGATATGAACAAGCCGTTTCTTTCAGTGAATTTGTCTCACTCTTAGCTTTCAAACGAGCTATTGCACGACAAAATCCGTCCACTAGAAGCCAAGATTGAAGCTAGCTGTCCAGAGGGGGGGGAGGTCAGTGAAATTTGATGAAAAATGTTTTGGTGACGGTCCCAGGTCGAAATTCCACACTTTGGAAAATTTTCAAAATTTTACCCATACAAAGCCACTCGGACACTTAGGATTTTTTCAGGTGAGCGAGCTCCGACCTAAAATCTTGTAACAGCTCTAACTTTTGAACGGCTGGTCCGATTGACTCGCAACAAAAAATGTCGTCGAGCAGTTTTTTCTCCTCTTTCAAACGAGTAGCCTTAAGACAAAATCCGTTCACTAGAACCAAAGTTAGAAGATTGCTGTCGGGGGGGGGGTCAGTGAAATTTGATGAAAAATGTTTTGGTGACGGTCCCAGGTCGAAATTCCACACTTTGGAAAATTTTCAAAATTTTACCCATACAAAGTCACTCTGACACTTAGGATTTTTTCAGGTGAGCTAGGACAGTCCACCCTCCCAACCTGGCCGGCACACCACGCCAACCTAGACACCACATCACCGCGCGCTATACGACGGTCGGCCAGAGGGGGGGGGGACGTCAGAACCAAAGCACCACGGCGGCCGACCACGACACTCTGCCGTTCCAGAGGGGGGGGACGTCAGAACCAAAGCACCACGGCGGCCGACCACGACACTCTGCCGTTCCAGAGGGGGGGACGTCAGCGACGGCGGCCATCTTGCGCGGTCCAGAAGTGGAGTTTTACTTACTACTGTCTAAATAGGCTAGGTGTCTCATAATCTAAATTTCATTGGAGATCATCAAATGCATAATGAAACTAATAGAATTTTAAAAAAATGATCGCCGAAAGTTTTAGGCCTACTTACTTTGCATGATTAGCTTCATGTCTGGAAACAACCGACTGTCGAAGTAAGGACTCGATTGTTAAGCATATTCAGATGCTACTTGGAAGATGCTCCTGCACAAATTGATCAGTCTAAAAATGCAGCAGAACAAGAGGTATGAATATGTGAAATTGCATGCCGGAATGTAAAACATTTCATTTCTTGCTTCAACATCAAAAGTTGATAATATTTGTTAGTATATGAGTTCGCCTAAATGTGAGTGGATGTAGGCCACTATGTGTATACGCCGAATATTTGCGTAAAATTACAGTGCTGTAGTGCATACACAATAATAAATCTTGAAATACTTATGCATATACTTATTAATTAATGCAAAATTATGGAAATTTTCAATAGGACTACTATAAAACAAATGGTAATTAGTTAATAAATGAGTAAACTAAGTAAAAACTTATTAAAGTAGACTTTTAAAAGCAAAATTATAATCGGGGCATGGAACAACATTTGCCGATGTATATGCCATCACGATATACATGTAGTTGTAAACAGACTACATACAGTATGAAGCTAAATGAGGATGCGTATGTGTAGCCTACCTTCAAAATTTTGTGAAATACATCTGAATCTGAATTGTTTCGAAAATTCCATTCTGATTTTATTTCTTATTTCATTCATTCACCAATTTAATATGAATTTAAGTACTGAAACTTACATGTTGTTGCGATGAAAGAATCGACACATAAGCATTTGAGCTTGAACCAGTTGATAAACGAAGAAGCGACAAGTCATGGAGTACTCATGAAGTCTATGGATTTCAAATGTATTTTGATTGTCTTAATCGAAAGAAATTCTGTTCTGGCATCCAACAGCACCATTTCTCTTTATTTTCAGTGCATCATTTAGGTAGGCTATTGAAGTTTCTTCAAATCCATATCGCAGATCTATCGGATGAAGTTTTGCTTGCGTTTGAAGAATCCATTGTCACGACGAAGGCTGTACGTAATCCGCATGTATCACTAAATTTGATACTGTACACGATGAATAAGAATTTGAAGAAGATACAGTAGGCAACACTGAGACTAGCGGTCTCTACAGACAGATGAAAGATAGCAGCAGTGGCGTGCGCAATGAAAGTCCACAATGTTGAAGTCTGTTATATTTGACGTAACATCGCAATCATGTCAGTTTCTCCCACGGATCTAGAAAGGGGCACGTGCACAGGCATGCCAACATTTGTTTCTTGCCTACATACGGGGATTGTGCGCGAGCGCGTGGCAGGGAAAGCAGGCTTCACGCAAATCCTGGAGTAGTCCATCTATCCCTTTCTAGATCTGTGGTTTCTCCATGCTTGTACGCTTGTGTGTGGCTGGAGGTAAAGCGCCAGCATCATCGATCCATGCTAACTGTTCCATCTGTAGCTGTCAGCAGGCGAAGGCGAACAAAGACGTGGGAGCTGCCGAAATTGGGATAGGGATGAAATAGCTGTCTATGAAAGCAAGAAGAGCGGTGGTGAAATTGCGCAACAGAACTTGGCTGTGTAAAAGCTTTCAAAATCACATCGCTTTCGCAAATTTTGGAGCAGAGTATAGCCTATACTACTAAACGTAAACTGTTGGTTCTCATCACTTGATGAAACCAATAGAAAATTCAGAGCTGCAAAAGTTTCGAGCATTTAAAAGACGATTTAATTCCAAGACTTAATACTTGTGAAATGCGAATTTCATTATTAGGAGATTTAAGTGACAATAGCAATTGGTTACCTATGTAAAAAATATTGTCGTGCGAAATAGACATAGACCATCCAATATTTATGATTCCTCACGAATATGCGCGTGTATACACGTACATGATATAATGCGAGAGAAGAGAGTATGTGTGTGTGTGTGTGTGAGAGAGAGAGAGAGAGAAGGAGGGAGGAAGGGGGAAGAGGATGATCAGAAATGGAGGAAATAGGAAATTAGGATAGGAATGCTGAATAATCCTTTTTTATCTGACCGCAAGTTGATGGTGATCGGATCCAAAAATAGCGTACAATAATGATTAATTTCAAATATACAAACACAAAAGCCTTTGGAGAAATGCGTTCGCTATTCAATCAGGAAAAACTTAAATCTTTAAGTTACATCAAATTACTTGGAAAACAGTAGAATCAAATATGTATAATCCTTTGAGTAGCTTTGAATCAATTGTACAAGCTTACTTGTATGATTGCTCGACGAAGTGGACGAACCGACTGACGTGGAATTACATTGAATTTTCCGCTTTTCCCTATGTGGACTCAATTATATAAATGCCACTTCGAATCTACATTGAATATTCAGCATCTTTTCCACGTTGACATTCCTACATGAATACCACGGGGAATCCACGTAGAATTTTTTGCTTCTTTTCACGTGGACATATTTCCACACGAATGCGCCATGGAATTTACATTTACCCCAAGGATATTTCGACACGGCCGAGATGGCACCTGGAATCCACATAGAATTATCCACGTGGATAATTCCACGTCATCCGTCATGATTTCGAACAAATTGAAACTGCTTCACTACTAAAATAAAGACGAAAATCCTGCAATATCAATTTTGGACGAAACAAAATTCCACGTGAATTCCAGAATGTCAAGTGGATTCGATGTGGAATCCACGTAGCATTTTTCAGTGGATTATTTCGGGACCTCAGGAGTCTGACAATTTTATGTGATGTTACGTAACGTTTTAAGTAATGTACATAGGCTATTTCAGTTGCATCATGGCACATGTGATGAGATGATAAACTCTCCCGATTTGGTAGATATGACACTATCGTATCGGTTTTCACCGGGCGAAAGTCAACCGGGACATCCCGCTAAGGAGGAAGACATCTCAGGAGCATTTGTGACGCAATATTGGCATCATGTGATGCCAATTAGGACAGATTAGACCTGCTACGTAGCTGCCACGTTTCGCTACTTTCCATAAGCTATACCGAACAAATTGCAACGTAGTTGCTACGTCTCGCTACCTTGCATTTGCTACTGAAAAATATCAACGTAGCTGCTACGTTCCGCTACCTTGCCTTCGCTACCGAAGAAAATGCTACGTAGCTGCTACGTTGCAGTTGCGTAGCACAGACACGCTACTGCAACTAATGCTACCATCTGCTACGTAGCATTGTTGGCCGGGTACTATCAAGATAATGTAGCCTACCTACTCTATGGATGCCCTTATCAGTCCCGCATAGGAAAAATAACAGAGGTCGAGTGGTTTTCTGCAACGGCACAATGAAGGCAAGGTAAGGCCATGCCTTGGATCCTCTGAGCCACGAAGCCTTCTCAAAGAAAGGCTTGTCTTGGCATAAACTCCAAGACATGTTCTCCAAGGCATAAACTCCAAAAACACAGTTAATGCTTTTAATATCCATTCGATGAAAAATGCATCCGGAGTAACATATGACACACGGGATCTAGAAGATCTGGTGTGTCGAAACCCTGGTTTCCGACAGACGATCTGGTGACAATTACCGTGGAAGAAGATGTTGATGTCGACGTAATTGGACCTCAGTCCTCTTACGTTGCTGAAGCCTTGACTACGTTTCTTGGCGATCCGCAAGTCCCTAAAAACCTGTCAAGCGACTCGCTTAGCCGTATATTGAGGTTGATGTTGACGCTTAAATTCTGTTTCCATCACAATTTCTCATCAATGAATTCAAATTTGTTTACCACTTCAGATGACAAACTACATCTGTGGTCTGAATGGGCGGAATCATATGAAATCGCATTCAAATCTGTTTAAGTTAACGAAGCAGTTGGAAACACTCATAACAAATGGCACGTAGCAAACTGCTATCACTGCATAGTATTCATTTTTATCATTGATCCGACTAAGCGTCTGAAAGAGGTATCAGGGTAAATCCAATTTAATCCACAACATTTGACGAAAATGTGTCTTTGATTTGTAAATCCATATTTCTGAACCGATTTCAATAGTTTTTTTTTAATCGAACCGTAAAGATCTCATCTATTATAGCATGGTTTTTAAAAAATCACAAAGCCAAGACCTTCTTCACAAGTTGCCGTTTTTTGCCGAAAAAAGACCAAAAAAGCATGTCCAAAGTTACAGTACTCTCACTTCAACACGGATTTTCGATTAGATACATTCAAATACACCCATTAATATTTATATCATCTGAAAGAAGTAGATCAGCTCTTTAACACAGTCTAATTTTAAATATAGTAATTAATATTAATCATTGAATTTTCAGTGGGTTTCCATTGTCCAATGAAAAAAATGTCCTCTGACCGAGACGTTTTCTGTCCTCTGACCGAGGTACCTTTTCTCGAAGAATATTGATTTTTCCATTAAACGTTTTGCACCGAACGAATCCTCTAGTGTGCTAGTTTATAAATCCGTTAAGAAAATTCAGTTTGATGCCGTTACAAGTGAGCAATATTGATTTATAAATATTTTTATCCGTTTTTTCGACCAGAAAATTCGAATATTCCCACAAATTTCATATGGATGCTGAAACCAGAAATTTTGTCAGGAATCGATGAAATTTCACAGCATAGGAGGGATCCATGCTCTTAACATCTATGCAAAAGAAAACTTCCATTTATATCAATTAACCCTCTCAAAATCTCCAAAAACCACGAAAATGTCCTCTGACCGAGACCCTAAAAGTCTCGGTCAGAGGACAACGTTGAAATTGAAGATCTCAGTCTAAAGACATGATAATATATGCAATTACATTTCTCATGAACCCAAATGCACAAACCGAAGAGTTTCCTGTTTGACATCAATTTGTCCTCTGACCGAGACAAAAAAATCTCGGTCAGAAGACAAGGTGGGTCACGGTCAACATATGCAATACATTTTGGTCACTTCGCTTTACGCATGCAAGCATTCATCCTAAGTTCCAAGTTTCATCAGCAACCCAAATGCAGAAGCCGAAGAGTTTCCTATTCGACATCTATCTGACCGAGATCAATTTGTCCTCTGACCGAGATGTAGAAAAAATGGCTTTTTAAAAGTGCTAGATTTCTATGGAATGTTTTTATTTGGTGTGGTCGCCGCTATGATTTTCGTGTTCAGCGTAAAAAATGAGTATATATGCAAATTTTCACGAAAATCTGAGACCCAAAGTTAAAAAGACAGAAATGCTGTGGAATAAATTGGATTTACCCATCAGCATCATTTTCAACTTGCCCAGCCTTCATGATAAAGCGTCTCACCACATTAATCATAGTCCCAATTTCGAACACCTTAATCAGTCAGAATCAGGCCCTTGGTCGATTAAATCATTATCACATTCTTCAACACTTTAATCAATCATAATCAAATATTTGAGCATTTTAATCATAATCTCAATCATGATCAAAATTTTTGAATGTTGACTTATCGTTCCAGCTACAGTAATAACGTGAGTATTGTGCTTGAAATTTTATTGTAATTGTAGTTGAACATCCAGACTTATATTGAAATGAAAATCACAAAACTGCATCTGTATGATGAGTGTTAAGATGACTGGTTAAATGGTGAGTTTCAGTAAATATGACTGATGGATTTGCCTAATGTATACTCTTTCAAATGTTTACAGACCTTGAGCAAAATATGAAAACAAACACTGCATCAAACAAATATATTAACAATCAGTCAGTCATAGAAAAAGGCAAAAACGAAACACTTGCAAACAAATAACGTATGATAACTTGTGTACAGTGGAATTGATACTGTCTGTTCTCACTCTCTCAAAGTGAATACTGGGGGTAAGGAAGGCCGCAAAAGAATACAAGTTGACCGGGAGAGCCTGAGATTGTGCGCTAGGCGCGAATCGTGCCGATAAAAATGAAGGCAGTCGATAATTACAGGAATGACTAGCCGAGAAAAGGAGAGGGTTGAGACGGTTTTGAAGAACATTACATGTTCTCCGCCAATTGCTGTACAACTGTGCATGGAACTACGCCGACGATCCACTGGACTCAATCTAATTCAGAATCCTCAGTATCCTCAATCACATTTTGCTGCAAAGAGAAAACAAGATTTAATGAAAAGGATGTACATTGCTGTTACTGTTCATCACGATTACTGTGAGAGACAAGATGACATAATTACGCGGACAAACAGCCAACTACGCCCTCAATTTTCACCTGTGGGTGATGCTACTGCAAGATTTGTTGTACTATCTGATTCGCTACATCGCATATGACTACATTATCAGACTATGTTCAATCGAATTAAATCAAAATCGATTAAACTTTATCAATTTCCTCTCACAATGTTGTTATGAAATTGGAGTACCATTGAAGGTCTATTTTTTAGTATTAAGTTCATTTTAACTGACGACTCGTATAATTGATCAATCATTTCATAATTTGTGAACAATTAAACTGAAGTGTAAATAAATGACAAACACTTCAAATTGATAACAAAATGTATAGGTATTTACTGGTTTTACCAACTGATAGGTACGCGTAGATTTTGAGAAGAGTCAATTTTAGTCCGGCGACATACTTATGAATTAAAATATGAAATTTGAAAATAAACATTACTCAAAAGTTATTAAACAATGTTGCAGGTCAGGAACAGCCTCCGAGCAGGCGGTAGCCAAGATTGAATGGCACTATAAAACAAGCACGCCATTCCTTCTTTGCATTTACTGTCATGAAAGTGATATACAAAATTAAACGAAATATGATCACGCAAAACCACCGGAGCTTCGTGTCATAGACACATCAGAGGGTGGGAATGTGCAGTCATCAATAATAGCTTTTACCATAGCTGTTATCACAATCCGATCTGCAAAGCGGTTGGCAAAATCTGCATACTGGATGTCACAGTGTATACATGGACAGTGTTTTGTAAGAGAAGAATTTTTTAATTGATGTTCTATGAATATCTGACCACAGTTTTGATAAATCCAAAATGCTACTGACAAGTGGACAGTTAAAATCCTGAACATCTGTGCAGCGTAAAATTAGAGTATTAAGTTGCAGTTATGAATCAAAAACATTCTAAGCATGTGTGTTAGTAATTATCAAAACGACCATGATCACATCACAACGCAGGTCAAAGGTCAAGGTCACAGATCTTTTAGAAGACAAAAACCAAAAGTGACTGGACGCGGCAAAGGTCTCGGAAAGGGTGGCGCTAAGCGTCATCACAAAGTGCTGCGTGATAACATCCAAGGTATCACGAAACCCGCTATTCGTCGTCTTGCTCGACGAGGTGTTGTCAAGCGTATCTCCGGTCTGATTTATGAGGAGACCCGAGGAGTTCTCAAGGTCTTCCTCGAGAACATCATCCGTGATGCAGTCACCTACACGGAACATGCCAAGAGGAAGACTGTCACCTCTATGGATGTTGTCTACTCCCTGAAACGTCAGGGCCGAACCCTCTACGGATTCGGTGGATAAGCCACTTACCATCAATATGTGCGAACGCTTTAGTCACAGAGCACCCTGTGAGAACGAATCTTGCGAAGAGCTGGTAGATATCAACTACACAACATCATTCTAAAGTTCAATAGCCTAATCATTGCAGCATAATCCCTTGCGAAGTTCGTGAATTTGCGATCTATGCAGCCTTTTACTTTTTGACTGTTCTCTAATTATCGCTGTCGATTCCGCCTCTATTTCCCCCTACTTTCTCCCTCACCTCGCTTCCATGTGGTCAAATTATCTAACAAATAGAAGTGTAGACTAACTTTGATGATGATGAGACAGTGAAGCATCAGTTTATATCAATTTGCATAATATCTGACATTCAATAATTTACAACAATAACAAATATTTGAATTATTTCACTGTATTTACTTCGACATTTATGGAAATACTTTTTCAATTTAAGCTTTCATGCATTTAAAAAATAGCATTTTTAACAGATCAAACTGAGTATACAATGTATTTTCACATGAAGGAAATATGCTAACATTACAACTCATACTGCATGCTACTTTCATTGTGACATGTGTACGTACCTATTTTCTAATGTACTTTTCGTGTTGAAATCAAGGTTCAATTTTAATAACCGATGCACCATATGAAGCCTTATTATGTTCCACAGATTATTTTGACATATATTTTGCTTTCTTAAGTGGTAACTTGTGGTCAGGAGGCCTTCCGAAAGAAAATTGAGCGCTTTCTTTGATGTAAGATTTTAACATGAAGACGACAAAATTTTTAATGGAAATTGACAGACAGTGTGAGCTATGATTGTGATAAATGGGATATGTAGGAGTTAATACAAGGAAACTCGTCCACCCCTTGTAATAGAGTCGCATTCAGGGTGTCCGCGCAAACTTGAATGAAAATTTCCAGGTGTTTTCCAGGGCAACATTCATTTTCCAGGTTTTCCAGGGAGATAAGACTTTCTGAAAGGAAATTTTACTCAAACGCACGCGTCAAATTTAAAAGAAAAATTCCGGGAAAATCTACCCAAAGCTTTGTGGCTAAGGAGCCTACACAACATAAAATTAATATTTTGACGAAAACAAATCTGAAAAGTGACATGAAATTGGTTGAATTTTAAGGAGCAGGTGATTCCAAATAAAAAAATACCAATATATGCATCAGACGGCTACATTATATCTATAAAAAAATGAATATGTAATCGATCGCAACAAATTTAAAGCTTGCGGATTGAGGAGAACAAAATAGAGAGAGAAAGAGAGAAAGAGAGAGAGAGAGAAAGAGAAAGAGAGAGAAAGAGAGAGAGAGAGAAAGAGAGAAAGAGAAAAAGAGAGAGAGAGAGAGAGAGAGAAAGAGAGAAAGAGAAAAAGAGAGAGAGAGAGAGAGAAAGAGAGAAAGAGAAAAAGAGAGAGAGAGAGAGAGAAAGAGAGAAAGAGAAAAAGAGAGAGAGAGAGAGAGAAAGAGAGAAAGAGAAAAAGAGAGAGAGAGAGAGAGAGAGAAAGAGAGAGAGAAAGAGAAAGAGAGAGAAAGAGAGAGAAAGAGAGAAAGAGAGAGAGAGAGAGAAAGAGAAAGAGGGAGGGAGAGTGAGAGATCAGAAGACCTCGTGATCCTAACTCCGACAAATGTAGACGCACACACCCCACGGATCGGCAAAGGAAAACAGCAATTTGTGGAAGACCGGTTTCGCTCTATTGGCTTTATCAATTCCACACACTGTAATCAATCGGAAAAGGTCGTCATACAAAAGTCAAACGTACCTAAGCATGCAACCCAAAACATGCATCGGTTAATCATAAAGCATGTAAAAAGAGTTAACATGCAACGGTAAGTCATAAGGCATGCAAAGACAGTCAACATGCAAAATAAACACATGCAAATAAGAATAATACTGTCATGTAAAAATCGAAACACATAAAGCATGCTAAGGGAGCACAACATGAAACTAAAAATTGATATGTGCTCTACAAGATTAATAAGTTAAATAAGGACAAAATAAAGTAAAGTAATAAAGGTGCACATACACAACTTAACGGTTGGCAGTAAGAAGCCTTTCAAGATTCTTATGCATGCGGAAAGAAGGACAAATGTCAGCGTTTAATTCCTTCCGACACACTTGCACCACACGTTTACTACAGTCACTGAAAGGTAGGACTAAGTGGATCTTATCAAGCCTGTTCAGTTCTAAATTAAGGCCCTGAGGGACAAGAGTACAAAGGCGCTTGATCCACTTATTCTCATGCAGAAGTCTCTTATTATCATGAGGGCAGTGTTCCAAAGCAGTGAACGAGAAGTCAGAAATGTCACACTTTTGAGAAAAATGCTGAGCAACGGTAGAAGATGACAAACACTTAATACTGCTAAGGTGCTGAGAGATCCGCCTCGACAATGCACATGAGGTCTGTCCTACGTAGCCGACTTTACACTTTCTACAACTAATAAAATAAATGACATTGCGGGTCTGGCAGGTAAGCCTATGAACAATTAAAAAAGAGTTATTATTTACATTATTATATACAGAGGAAGTGTGAAGGCCATATTTACATATATTACAAGGGCATGGGAAAAACCCAGTGCTCCAATCATTAGGCGTCTGACCCGTTAAACTTAAAACTTGGCGAAAAGCCTTGCGGATAGCGGTGCGGGTATAACCTTGCTGTTCCCAGTGCGGTTGAACAATACCCTTCGTCTCCTTAAAATCTTTGTAACTGGAGCTCCGCATGGACCAACGATACATTTGACCAAATAAAATTGACTTAAAAACACTATGAGGATGAAATGAAGTAGGTGACAAGATGCTGTGAGTATCAGTTGGTTTAAAACCGATTTTTATACAGAATACTATTACGGCCTTTATACAATAAGAGATCCAAAAATCTGATCTCAGTAATACTGTAGGTAAGTTCAACTGTAATACTGTCATAAATGCTATTTACATATGTACAAAAATTTAACAAGGTTGACTCATCAGAGTTCCAGATGAAAAAAACATCGTCTATATATCTCATCCAGATAACAGGCTGATGCTCAAACTCAAAAATGCGATCTTCCCATTCGGACAAAAAAATGTTCGCATACGAAGGGCCGAATGCACAACCCATCGCCGTACCTTGTACTTGTAAAAAACTCTCATCACGAAAAGAAAAATTATTTGACGTGAGGATGATACGAAGCATAGTAAGTAATGTCAAATCCGGTCTCCTAGGGTCCGGAAACTTAAGGAATGCACGACTTACAGCAGAAATGCCGGCTTCCGTAGGAATGTTGGTGTACAGCGATGCCACATCTAGAGTAGCTAATAAGAAGCTGTCAGTAATGCGCAAGGTCTTTAAAATGCTTATCACATGTAACGAGTCTCTGACATAACTTTTCACAGAGTGTGCTAGTGGAGCTAAAAAGTACTCAAGTAGAGTTGCAC